>JAUZNJ010010675.1:0-17918 GCA_034780135.1 Jordanella pulchra
GCAACATGAGACTATTCCCACTTTTCCTCATTAGTTAGTGGGAAGAGCAGCAATTAGCACAGAGGAGTGAAGAGGAGGAGCAGCAAGGAAAGACAGGGGTAAACAAAAAAAGAAGAGTAGAAAGAAGAGACGGTAATTAATGAAGCTGCTATTATTACTCAAGCCTGTTTACGCCAACTTTGGAAAACACACACACAGACACACACAAACCGTTATTGAATTAACACACATCCATCCAGCTCCTCGAGAATCTAAAATACTGGCCACATGTATTCACTAAAATGTTCTCTCTTCTCAACAAGAACACTTCATTAGACTGAGAATCCCATCAAATATCAACCGAATGATTCTTATTTTCAGTTCAGTTTGGTTTTGGTCGATGTCGACTCTTAGCTGCTAAGAAACCCTCTGAGGTCACATCTATCAGCATCAGGAACTGAAAATGGGCGCAGGCCTTGCAAAAGGAAACCAGTACCTCCCTTTCTTTTTTTTTGTTCCATGTGTTACGTCACAGCCACAAACCTTGATGCCTGATCGGTCTGTTTGACCAGGATTTAAAAAATACAGACATTTTGGCTTGTTTGCCTCGAGCCAGCTTGGATGATAAACACGTGAGCAACTTTTAAGTCTTGGCTGGACTTTGACTGACCCTTCCAACACATCAATATTGGTCTATCATTCCAGCGTGGTGTAGCAGATGCAGAAAAAAAAGCCCATCAGGCTGGTTATAGCATCTACGTTTTATGCGGAAAGTATATGTTTGGAACAATGTGACATGGTGATTCCAACATTTTTTACTCCATCCGGCTTTTCTCAGCTGTATTTAATGTTCTTACTGACTCCAGGAGGAAGTGTAGGGAACAAACTGTAAGCTTACACCACTAAACTGCAGGTATGTCCTGTATCATTCAAATGCTGCATTTGTAGACTGATTATTTCAAAGCTTCAAAGCTGTTAGAGTGTTCTTCATGGCCAACCATTGCCCATGAAATGGTGCAGGTTGAGGCACATTGGTCAATCTTGGGCAGGAATGGGTTTCACCTAATTATCTTCCATTCGTGTTTGGTTTGGACACACGTTAAGAGAAACAGATCATGCCTGAAACCAGCTTCCTTAGCAGGGTGGCTGGGCTCAACCTTGCAGAGAGGGTATGTTGAAAACTGAAGCTCTACATCTGTCCTGGTGAACTGACAAAATGGTTGAAGACTGTTTTGGGGAAAAATACTTAATTCTCCTAAAATGGACATGCGTATTAAATACTCATATGAGCAGCTTTATTCAAAACACAAAAACTACTCTACTTGTCCAATTCAGAATAAATGTAATACAAGGATCTCCCCAAATGCCACATTCATGAGTCTATCCTCCCTCTTGGCACGAGTGACTTGCTTTTTATCTGCATGTAGCCTCTTTTCTACCTTTTTCTGTGCGCTTGTGTCAACATTTATCACTTCGAGGGAGGTAACCAACCTGAGATCATAGTGACTTTGGAAATTCAGACTTCATATCCAACAACTATCTCTGCCATCAACTAACAATGTTATGCTAGACAACATTGTACTATGTTTGACATAAGACCAAAAAAATGCTTAAGAGTAGCTGAAAACTAACACTTTCATCAACAGTGAAGCTAGTTAGCTTAGCTTATATGAAGTTCCAAACAATGATTTTTAGAGTGTATTTCACTGGCTGTCAAGACGAACTGATGACTGTGTTAAACTTAGTTGATTAATGAAGACTGTAGTTAACAAGTCTTTTAACTGTTAAGAGAACAGGGATTAGCCACTAGATGCTTTGATAATGTTACTAGCTACAAACAGGAAGGAAATGGCACTGCTTCAAGTAGCAAGATTTCCTGGAAAGTAGTCCATCGTAGGCACTTTACTTTCTCCAATTGGTTCCACCCTTAAAGTGACAAAACTTTACATGAGCAGAAACAGCTGTACAGGCGCAGAGAAAGAGCATGCACTAGTGTGTGACATATTGGAGGCTTACTCTATTGAATATACTTTGAAACGCGCATGGAGGGTAGTTTAGGTGCCTGTATTTAAATAAAACTGCTCGTATAGGTGTTCATTACGTATGTCCCTTTGTGGTAGAGTTCAAACTTAATAGCTGAGGAACCAGGAGCTTCAACAGAGAAAAAACAAAACCAACTTGAGGCAACGGATGGGTTTGGGCTTATTATTAAAGGGCACATTCAGGTGGAAGATGGAAAAGACAGAGAAAAGAAGGGGCAGAGGGAGTTATGATGAGGGACAAACCAAGGTGGAAGTTAGATGATGCTAAATTTGGCAAAAGGAGAAAGCTTGTGAGTGTGTGTGTGTGTGCATCGGGAGACTTGCTGAATCGGCTGTGGTTCCAGTTTCATGCCTCTGAGTTTGACAGTGAGAAAGAGAGAGAGAGAGAGAGAGAGAAAGAGGGGGGAAGACGGTCCCTAGCCAATAATGTTCTCTAAAAGAGAATGATGTGAAGAAAACCGGAGGTGAAGGCAACAAAGTCGGGGAAGACGAAGCAAATGTATCTTCAGTTTATGGAGCATACAACCTTATTTCAATGTCCTTATCAGCATCCACTGATCACAATTACAAGCTAAAGCTTTCCAATTTAGGCTGTTAGCTGCAAGTGTTTGTATTGATTTTTCTGCCTTTCAGTCGGTTTTGATAAGCATTCACAGTGAGTCTTTATGAGTCAAAGCCTTAGCTTCCATCCGCAGATAAATCCACACATGGATGACGCTCTAAAGTTTCCTCAAATGTCTCCCCATGCACAACCTTTAGGACATATCCCTGGTCAAACTCTTCGTCTTTAACTCCAAAATAAAAAACCTTTGTGTCGAGCAGTCAAAGGAAACAGAATAATTTGTATGTGTGTGTCTCATTCCTGATTGGAACCTGTAAAAAAAAAACTGACTTTTGGTATGCAAAGCATTTCCAATTTATTTTACCCTACATAGGAAGCAGTGACGCCTCCGTTCCACTAAAGGGTGTGTCTGTGTGTGTGTGTGTGTATTCTTTCTACACAGCTTTGTCTTTGTTGCATTTAAGCTTCAACACCCATCTTGCTGAGCAAAAAAGACAAGTGTACGTGTCAGCGGGAAGGTGCGCCCTAATGGACGTCTAAATGCTGCTGATGTTACGTTGCGCAGTTTAAGGGCCCTCAGGTCCCCTTAGACCAATATTGGCTGGGAAGAAGTGTGATGGGGGGGGGAGACTTTCACAAATCGCTTTGACAAGGACACCCGCGCCTAGAGCGACGTCCTCTTTCGCCTCAACGAACACACACACACACACTCACATTATCGTAACATCCACACCTCAGCAGAATTATGAGGGAAACAGCTGACTTGGTGGAGGACGTTTTTAAGCAACATGAGCTAAAATAGGTTTATGAAATACACTAAAAAAAGAAACTGAGATAAAAGACATGTTGGATGTAAAACATTTATCCTTAAAAAAAAAACTGTAAAAAAAAATCAATATAAATAGATGGATGTCATTGATTTTTGGTGGTTTTATTGGACAATTCTTTCTCCAGAGTGGGAAGTCACACAAACTACTTTAGTGGACTTTCAAATGAAGAACTCCTTACTCGCATGCATATTTTAGTTTTTTTGGGGGTGAGGTAATCATGGCTTTCACAGCATAAACAAAGAAAAACAACACAAATGTTCTCTTCTAGGCATTTTGAAATGGAGCAATAAAGTTCATGGGAGAGACTAAGAGGGGGTGATGGAATTGGCAGCTCTAAGGAAGGAGATGCATATGAATGGGCATTACTGGAATATTTCTGGGAGGATGTTTCAACGTTCTTCTTGGCAGAAATGGCAACGTTTATTTATATTGATTAGATTCCTGTAAAGGATGTGGCTTTTAAGCAAAACCCTAAAGTTTGATTGAGATCATGAGCTTAGGAAGTTCATTTCTGAAGTTTTCCTGATAAAAATATACCATCCCACCACTGTATATGTCATCCTCATAGTGAGGAACCCTGCACCCATCAAGGCTTGAGCCTTTACTGCAAAAAAATGAATCTTAGATCTAGCCAAAAAGGGTTCTTGGTCTAGTTTTGAGATGAATATACTAAGCAAGAACAGATTCTCTAAGAATATTAATCTTGAAGTGAAAATTCCTGAGACACCAGAGTTTATGTCCAAATAGAGATTGACAAGATTTCAATATCAAAATATTTCACGATATGGTTTAATTAAATATTGGTGGTGTGACTTTTCCACAGATTTCCGCAATATATGTCACAGTCTATAAATACAGCCTTTCTCAATGGCTGATGTTCCAGGTTTTCATGTAGTTTTATGTCTTTTGTTTTCAAAGCTAATGTTTATTAAATTATATGTTGGAGGATTTTCATAAACATTGCAAAATATTTATCATAACTTTGTATAGACATCTCTTGTGGGCATGCTTGGCCGTCTTTCTAAGGCTTTTAATTTTTCTACATCGATGTGTGAATTATATCGTATCAACCAAAATTAAAAAATTTATTTTGATTAGCTACAATAAGGCTGTATGAGGCTGCCATTATATGACGGGATAGAGCCTCTATATGGTTAAAGAACCGCAGTTGAATTTATTTGTACTATTTCTGATGTTTTAGTGTTGCCAGTCAACAAGTTAAAACGGGGTAAGGTACTTAGGGTTAGCTCAGCCCAAAATTCTTTATATCCCAGATTCACCATGGCAGTAATGGGAACGCCAACATCTCAAACATATCCAACTCTTTCTTTGGGATCAATCGTACTTCTATTGGGTCTAAAAACCAATCTTACCTCAAAGTCGTTTGCCTTGTTGTAGTGCATGTTGAGCGCCCTGTAGAGTTCTGCGTCCCGGCTCACCGTCAGGTCTTCGGCCACAGTCACGCCCTCGTTGATGGCCTGCCGGGCGAACTTCTCCATCTGGATGTAGTAGAACTCTCTAAAGTTGCTGAACCACTTGATCAGCTGGGAGGTGATGCAACGATTGAACTGGGGGTAAAAAGAAAAAGAATTAACACATGCATCATTAAATCCAATGAATCAAAAATTAATGGTAGTAATGTTAACTTTCCTAGAAGAACACATCAAAATGATGGATGTGGATTGATATGCCAGCAGTGTTTAGGTACTGATAGTAACTCAAAAAGACTGGTGAAAGGAGATTGAGTCTATAAAGCCAAATTTAAATGTAAGAGTAAAAGTATCCAGTGTTTTCTGC
Source organism: Jordanella pulchra (assembly GCA_034780135.1). Lineage (NCBI taxonomy): Eukaryota > Metazoa > Chordata > Actinopteri > Cyprinodontiformes > Cyprinodontidae > Jordanella > Jordanella pulchra. The sequence goes on from JAUZNJ010010675.1 coordinate 5,211, forward strand.
TGTATCGTGTATCATGTCATAACCTGATTGTTTGCTTTTTCTTCATTTGCATGAGAGCATGTCACCACATTTGCCTTCATTTGAGCCCCTGAATGACTGCTAGCATTGATTATGGCTCAGCATGAACGCAGGAATTTGCTTTTAGTTTAACGATGTGGATTTTCCATGCAAATGATTCTCATTTCCCCATTATGAAAAGGCAGCAAGTTGGAGGTGTAACTAAATATTTTCTTCATAAATCCCTCTAAATAAGGAGCGAGATGTAACAGGAGCCAAATCTGAGCAAAACAGCTGCTCTAACCCTAAGTGAGGATTGAGGGTAGCAAAGCTGCAAGGAATTTCTTTTCTTTTTAATATTTGAGGGTTTTAAAAGGTGTTTCTGTTTTTCAGCTTTGCTTCAATTTATTCTTTGCAAACATTCATTTCTACTCTGTTCTATAACAGTCATTCCACATCTTTTTAGCCAGTTCGAGGTTTGGACATTGACAGGGTTTTTTAAATACCTTCATTTACTTTTAGCTTTTCTATCTGATGATGTGTTTGAGTTCATTCCTCTTTGCCAACTTTAGCTGTAGAAAAAATGACCTCACATTCGACCAGAGATGGAGGCTCAAGGCATTAACTTTATGACACCAGAATTGACTTAATGTTGAGGATTCTTCGACTTTTACACCAATGATTTAGGATTTGAACTGGACTTGATCCTTTTTCCTAGAAAATACTTCAGAATTTACCCTAAATTATTACCCTATTCAATAACTTGAAAACACTAATTTAAGTGTTGTGTGTTAACTAACGCAAACCAACTCTCTGACTTTTCACACTGTGCATGAGCTGCTGTTCAGCCAATATAAGTGCCATATTTATTATTTTTTTATGAAAATAAACAAAAAATAAATAAATAAAATATGCTTCCAATATTAATAACGTTTTTTTTACCATTTTCTTTTTTGATATTTAGTTTTCTAATTTTGATTTTTAAGTTTTATTTATTTATTTATTTTAGGAAATTTGTTATTTACAATTTTTTTCTTTTCCAGATTAAATTCTACAAACTGCATTCTTTTAAAATTGCATTTTCAAAGTTTCATTTTTGGAAAGCAATCTTTTTTTTAATTTCCATTGACCAAGATTTATTATTTTTATTCCCATTTACCAAATGTTATTTTTGCTTGCAACAGTAATGGAACTCATTTGTTTTTAGATGGATGACATATATTTCCAAGTTTGAATCAATAAATAGAACTACAAGTTTTCTAGAAGGAGGGTGAGCATTATGGGGTTTAAGCTCAGGGAAGATATGCCAACTTTGCCATTTTTTAAGAAATTGAAATGTTTGAAGGGAAAATCTAACACTTACTTCTGGATTTACAGCATAAAATTGAAAAATCTGACAAAAAAAAAATTAATTTCTCATAGTTTACAGATGTGAGCATGATATGTAGCACAATTTTATATGTTTTGTGACCTCTCACCTATTTACATTTAAATAAACTTGATAAACATTGGACAAAGTGAGCTCAGTAAACATAAACTTGTCCTTTTGGGTTTAAGCTCTCTTTCAGTAGAAGTAAAACATGCAGAGAAGCAAACTAACATCCCAGTGAAAGTGCATGTGTGTGTTTGTTTGTGTGTGAGTGTTCGCTGAAGGGTAAAAACTGCTTTGACATGGAGATTAAGCTCGGTATTGTTACAAGACATTGTCTCACAGGAACGAGGGATGAGGATGGGAAACATGGGAGGCTGGGACGAATAACAGACAGCATAACTGAGCGAGGGATGAATGGTCGGTAGGAAAAAAGGAATGCATGGAGAGCAGGGTGAGATGAGGGAAAGAGATATTTTGTCACTGGTAGTCACAGGGGGTGACATAATGGAGCATAACTGAAGCCAGAGGCGGGGGTGCGAAGGTCAGGGGGCTTGGTCTGCTGGGGCAGGACAGTGAGTTGCTAAAAAAAAGAAAAAACAGGAGTGACAGGAGGGGAAAGTGCTTGTGAAGGTGGGAATTGTTCTGACCTACAAGTTCACAACAGTTGCATGAAAGCAAAAGCTTAACTCAGCAACTAACTCATTTAGGAGAGAAAATGGGGAACAGCTTAAAAATAAAGCATTTTTTGAATAAAGAAGCATCTTCTAACACTGAAAATAGATACAAATTCAACATTTAATCGGAGTACATCTATTTTTATAAGGGGTTTGAACTGATGAGAGTGTGGCGTTACAATTCATATAATGGTGCATGTCAAAGTACAGGATATATCCCAATATATCCTTATGTATTAAAAAAGATGAACATTTTTAAAAGATATAGCTCTGTATAAACCTTCATAAGATCTTAATGTTGCTCTGCTGTGGGTGGTGCCGAGCAGATGAATAATAGGCTCTCGAGCAGTGTACTGCCAACTAGTGGCTGGAGGTTTAAGATATAAGTAAAACTAACAGAATGATAAAGCTTTTTAATTACAGCTTTACATTTACGATCTACTTTGCCATATTTTATACCAATATCAATATTGTCAAATGAAATACTGATATCGATATTTTGAATCAATACAAATACAATAAAAATGAAATATCGTGATATTTGACCAAATCTGTTTTTTAACTTACATACCGCATTTTGGAGGGGATAATCATGCTTTTAGTTAACCTTAAGACATTCTTTGTAGAAGATTATCTCAAGACATGAAGTAGAGAAGAATGGATAAAGTTTCCTTTTCCTGGATGTGAAATGTGAGAGATGAAGCGATGGTCAGGTGGTTTAAAGGTCATAGCTACAACTTTTTCTTTAAAATTACAACTTTATTTTTTCAAATATAACGCAAAGTACAAATTTAGCTAAAAATATATGAAGTATAGATTTAATGGTTTCATATATTTTGACGGGTCGTAAATATATAAATATTTACTTCTGGTAACAATGCTAACATCGGCACGAAACTATTCTGCACTAATAGAAGTAGTAAGTGAAAGTCATGTGAGACAGAGCTCAGGTCTTGCCAGATCCTAGTAGCTCCATGACAGAGGTGATAAACATCTTCTTGGTATTGCATTTCTCTAATTAAAGCAAAAAAAAATACAAGGCAACAAGAAGCACAAGGGAGAACATCAGTCAAGCTTTTGAGAGTTGGTGCCAAGTTAAGGAAGCAAAGGAGCTTGAAAAGCCATGCAGAGATTGCTGCTTTCTGTCAGAGCCGTTACTTTTTCTGATATTAAACAAAGGTTAGCATTAGCTAAGCTTTAGGTTTTTTAACATATTCACAGCAAGAAAATTCTGAATAATTCTTTAGAACAAGCAACCATTTTGGAAAACCCCCATTGGAGACCACCTTGACTTTGGAATATCTAACCAGTCTACATTGTTATTCTGTGAGATTAAAAAGACATATTTTGGACATTATCCTCTAGATGCATATTTTTTGGCCATATTTTGTTGTAGACTTTTTTTTTGCCTGTTTTTCAAACTGATACCTTTGTATAAGGAGTTCAGCTTTGTCCTCGGTAACCTATGTGCTAACTGTGGATTAAGGTAAAGGGTGCAAATGTCAAGAACATCCTATTAGGGAGCTGAACTTGATTAAAGGTTAATTAGATGCTCTAAATTAATTATTAAAGGCTAGTGTGAACCTAAGAAGACTGAATGGTAGATCTGGATTAAAAAAGGTGAATCAGTAAAGCAGTAGGTTAAGGGGGGTTAAAGTGTATGTCACATTATAGGTTTTTAAATTGTGGCAATCAGTTATCTTTGTCTCACTTAAAGGAGGCATTCCTGTTTAATTTACCACACATGTGACTTTGGCAATTGAGAAAGCAGTTGTAATCTTTACATAGAGAAAAAATAGCCTGTATTGAGAATTTCTAAGTCATTAGAAGTAAGACTCAATGATATCTAAAAGCTTTTTGATTCATTTGGAAGCCATTTGTAAGTTTATTTCTTTTTTGATTTACAGACTTCTTTACCTGTGTCTTGATTCTACACAAACATGCACCTATGAACTGACAAACTGCTCTGCCATCAACACACAGAGTCCCATCCAGCTCATCCCAATCAGCACAAAACAAAAAAACAGACAAAAGAAAGAAAGATAATGGAAGTGGTGAGCGGGCAAATTGCTGAGTTCAAGGAATGCCATTTTCTGTTTACAATGAAATGGTGGTAAAGGAAGGGTGTCAGGGAGGTCTGACTCCCTGTTTTCTTCTGTTGACAGTGGGTGTTGTCAGTGCCCCCCAGGGGCTCAACTGAAGGGTGCGTGTTCACATCCTTAAAGAAAATGCTATCTTTAACAAAAAGCCATCATAGTCAGCATGTTTATTTTTTTAAGCCTGTTCCCAATAAATGCTGAATTTTCTCACTTAACAGAAGTCCTCTCAAAGAAATTCTGTCCATCCATTCATCCAGATGGATCCAGAGATTCCATCATGTGATTGGAGGTCCAGGAGGGAAATGCACCCCCCAGTGATATTCTCCAGCCCATTCTGGGGAATCCCTAGGTGTTCTAATTCTAGGAGGGATTTATAGTCCCTCCAGGGTCTAATTCCTATGGCTTCTATCTCTTTTTGCTTCAGCCATGATCCACTTCCCATGGTAATGAGAGAGACAAGGAAAGTACAAAGAATAGTAAATGGAATTTTTCTTACTGATTCACATTAAGGCCTCTCCAATGGACAGAAACTGCATTTGCAGTCCAGAACCATAACTTCTAAACTAGATAAGAACATATTTCAATTCCTCTTCTTGAGTATTGACTGATTTCTAACTTGGTAAGAGGTCAGCTAATTCCTTCTGAGAGTTGTTGCTGTCGCAGTAACCCTACATTAAAATGACTGTTAAGTACGGCATTAAGTGCAACTATGATTTTGGAGGCTTGGAAACATGGGAACATATTCAATGGCAAATTGGCCTTAGAGAGTTGACCAGACAATCTAAAGGACAGTCATTGGAAGGCATCAGAAAATGGAATGGGTGTAGGTGGGGCACCTGCTCAAAACTTGGTGGTCCAGCTATACTTTTGTTACGCCGAGTGCAAAGAAGCTACAGAAATGCACCTCTGCATTGGCTTCCAATTTGCAGAGAAGTCCAGAACCTACCATTGATTCCAAACTAGATAGAAATATATTCCAATTCTTTTCTTTCATTTAGACAAAAGAAATTAGTGAAAATTCAACTTTTTCCCTTTAAGACTTACTACTTGTAAAAAACACTACGTTAAAATTTTCTCAGGAGTTGAGTATCCCTATAATTTGCTGAGAAGCTACAGAAAAGCATGGGAAAAGAAAAGGATTGTTACAATGCTAGTGGTAGAGGTGAATCCGGCTAGATCTACCATTGCTTGACCAAGTTTGATAAATTTTCCTTATGTTATAGAAAAGCAGCTTTTTGGAACCTTTAACATATTTCTGACTGGGATATCTAACCGTTCTTCTTAGCAGTATTGGCCGCTTAATTGCTTGATTTGTGACTTTGTGATCTAGACTTTATTCCACTGTCTGTGTTTCAACCAAGAAAACTGTTTGATTTATTGTGAAGATGAATGCACCAGTACTGCTGACAGTAGAACCACCAATCAACATGTTCCTACCGTTAAAAGGTTTTACAGTTTTCATATGAACAGTGGGGCAAAAAGACGACCTGTTTGATCAGCCGTGGACTGTGCAAGTTCTGTTTCTTAGAAAGATGAGAAAGGTCTGTAATTTTCATCAGTGGTACACTTCAACTATAAGAAACATAATGAGGAAAAAGATTTTTAAAGAATTTATTTGTAAATTATGGTGGAGAATAAGTACTTTGGTCAATAACAAAAGTTTAACTGAATACTTTTTGACCTAACCTTTTTGGCAATGACAGAGGTCAAACATTTCCTGCTACACTTTTCCAAGGTGGATTGCACTGTATCTAGTATTTTCTTCATACAGCTCTCCTCTAAAGCAATTTTGTTTTGGGGTTGTTGCTTGCCAACATGGACTTTTAACTCCCTCCACAGTTTTGTATGTGGTTGAGGTATGGAGATTGGCTAGGCCACTCCAGGACCTTGAAATGTTTTCTCACGGAGCCACTCCTTCATTGTCAGTGGGGTGTTTGGGGTCATTGTCATGCTAGGAGACCGAGCTGTGTTACATCTTCATTGCTCTCACTGATGAAGTGTTTTGGCTTTAAATCTAACCATTTATTCCCCCGTTCATTCTTCCCTTAAGACAGATCAGTCATCCTGTCCCATTTGCAGAAAAACAGCCCGAAAACATGATGTTTCCAGTAGGCATGGTGTTCTTTGGATGCAACTCAGCATTCTTCTTCCCTCAAACACAAAGTTTTGGGTTGTGCCAATACTCTTCCCAGGTATTACAGGTCTACATTTGTCTTGCTAGAGTCCTTCAACATCTTTTTTATCTTGGACATGGTTGTGTTTGGTGCCTGATTGTTAAAGGCTATGGACAGGTGTCTTAAATACAGGTAAAGAGTTCAAGCAGGTGCCACTAATACAGGTAAATGATGCAGGACAAAATGGAAAAAGATAAAGGTATGTGACGCTCTTTTAAAATTATGGCTGACTAAATACTTTTTTTACCCCACTGTAGAAAAACATACAACCCCACCCTGACTCATGATTTAATCTTTGTTTGACATGAGTAGTGTTCACCTACAGCACTAAACCTACCGACTACTAGGGTATAGTTAAATTGGAACGGGTAAGCTGCTTAGTTTTCTCATCTTAAATTCTCCAAATTGGCAGTGTAACTTATTGTGTGAGTAATTGACGGGATGGCTACACATGCGGTGTGGACTTTAATTGATTCCCGCTGAGCTGGATGCGTTGCGATGTCATTTCAGCCTCTTGAGGCAAAGTGATAAATGTATCACAGCTTCATGCCCGCTGCATGCATGTAAGTTAGCAAGAGTATAAACACTCAGCTGTGTGTGACTTCCAAGGAGCTCCCTGAGCCAGAAAGCGTCTAATTAATCCTCCTCCAGTCTTAACGAGGTCTTAATTACTCTCACTGACTCTCAAGGCGAGACATCGGTGAACCCCAGCGTCTCATGCTAACAGGTACGACTGTCTGGTCAGAAGGCAAGAGGTCTAGCCGTGTTGTTAGGATTCCTTGTGTATGTGTCCGTCTGCGAGTGTGTGTGCTTGCTTGTCTTCACCTAAAACAGCCGTCAGATCAACCCACTTCCCACACTCAGCGAGGAGGCCATTCTACATAAGAGGCTCATCTTTAAGAACTAGTTTTCCACAGACAAAGTCCATTCAAGTCCAATTAGCAGAAGCCATTCAGGGACCTAATTCCCTTACAGTGAATCTCCCCAATCCTTCTAGCACATGCTACTTATTGTTCCCCTGGAAGGAGGGAGGCATTGGTTGGAGTAAGAGTGAGGGTGAGAGAGGGGAACCAGAAAGAGACACTGACCCGGATTTTAGAGTTATGATAATGAATGCGGTGGGACAATGAAACGGGACACACATATACAGACGGACAGCAACAGGGAGCTCGGTATCTCCAGTCTCCTACACATGCTTTAATAAAGCCTCAAAAAGAACAGCTTCACTGAACAAAAATAGGATTATCCATAGTAATATTTTTAAAGTGTCTCATAAATCTGATAGATTAAGTGGGATTATGACTCAATTAAAACTAAAGTTTAGCATAAACACTTATTTGCATAAGCTAAACTGAAAAGAAACCTCTATTTCTTGGCTGAATCTATAAGTTTTTAAATGAGAGGAAGACATTGTTATACTTGTCTAATTTTTTTCTTTAAAATTATGTTATAATTCTTGTTGTAATTAGGCCCTATAACGTCAAACAATGATGAAAGACTGGTTTATATGATAAGTCTAGGGAAAACTTTCAAGTCTGGTTTTAGTCTTTTGCTCCAATAACAAGAATAAAAACAACAGAAAACTTATGCACTTGAATTCAGTCTATTTTGTGAGGACACCTGTAATTACAACAAAAAACTGTGTATAAACAAAGTTTTTCAGGACAATGTAGCTCAGTATTCATTGGTTACACTAGCAAAACAAAGAAAGCTTATACATCTAGTGACTTGAAATATGTATTTCACAAAATATATTCACAGCCATTAAACGTCATTTGCAACAGAAGCATCCTACTGGTTTTAGTTTTGACGTTAATGATGATTAAAAAAGGTCTCATAACAAAATTGGTTCTTTTTTTGGTACTGATCTAATTTAAATACCTTTTCATAAAAAATCAAATGGTATTATGCTATCAAATATGGCATAATAACATACCCAATATGGTAATACCAAAAAAAAACTGAAAAAAGGTTTAAGATCTGTAGCTGAGTAGAGCATTATCTTTAAGATGATTGCCTACAAACCATATTTAGCAAAAGGCTACAATCTACCAATGATTTTGTGGAATTGGACTGGATGTCAGTGTTTACCAATACAATACGGAGCAACCAAGTAAAGAAAAAACACCTGGTAACATAATAATCATCATTTAGAAATGCCAATGAGACCATTTACTAATGATTAACAGATTAATGGTCTGCTAATTTTTGATAATCGTTTATTTTACTTTAATTACTGCATCTAAACCATTTAAAAAAGGTAAATAGATTATATTGCCTTGACATGTTAGTTTATCCCTAACCTGAACATCAGTGGACCTAACACCTGACCCTAGCCTTTTTTGAAATAAGACTTTTTAATAAATGATATTTTTACCATTTATTAATGGTTTAGATGCAGTTTATAAATTAATCAAACAAAAATAAGCAATATGTAAATCATTAATAAATGCCCTCCTTACAATACCAATCAAAATCATCATTTATAAATGGCATAACCAAAAAATTATGTATTGACACAATCCAATTAAATTCACAAGGAAATTGTCTGATATATTAAAGTTATAGCACTGCTACAGACTGTCTTCAAGTATTGAGTTAATTTTATTCCATTATTGTTGCAAGTTTTGTAATTGGAAATTACAATCCAGAGACGAAACCTTAAAAAATATTTCAACCTGTTAACTGACCACACCAAAATCACCAAAAGGGCGAAAAATGAACTCAGCTGCTGTTCCTTAACTCCTGTGAGATTCTAGCCTGACATTAAAGACTGTTGTAATTGTGGACTGTAGCCTTATTGTGGTGGTAAGATGCTGCAAATTTGGAAGCATTACATACGTCCCGTGAATGTTAGCAAGGTAATTAGAAAAAAAAAGTGTTAAGAGAAACGCCACTGTCTTCTTACACTTTTTTAAAAAGTAATTTCTCTTTTTTAAATTTAATTTTACAGATTGCATTATTTTCAAATTGCATTTTACGAATTTAGGAACATTCTCATCACTTCACGCCAAATACAAACGCAATAAAAAGTATAAAATCTGTTAAGTAATTCTTATGGAAAACAAGATAACATAAAATTGCATAAAGAAAAACATGAAAAATAATCAAAAAAAAAAGAAAAAAGCAAAGTTGCTCTCCAAACATTTGTTTTTTATGAAGAAGTATCATTTCTGGTTTGCATTCTTTTTCTCTAATTTCCATTTTACAAAACATGTTATTTGCTTGCAACAATAATGGAACAAAATGAACTCACCCTGTGGTTTCTGTGGACCTTTTAGTATTTTATTGCATCTTTTCTTTAATTGCAGTAGTTTAAATAAATCTAATTACTCTATTTTAACATGTGCAACAAAAAAACTTGTGCAGCTTTCTAGATTTAAAAGGCTTCTGTTGTTTTAACCAAACTGTCACCAGTGTTTCTGTCTGAATTTTAGGGGGATTTTAACCAGATTCCCTATTTCCCCTCATACAACAAAAAGCAGTTTTTTAATCACTTAATGGGCTCCTGGTTAATGACAAGTCAGACTCTCACTCTCCTGTGGTAGGTCAGCTTAGCAACCTTGAGTTTGCTTGGCAACCCAGTGTCCCATGGCAGCCAATGAGGATGTGGCATTGCCACAAGGAAGTGGTCACCATAGACATGAGCCAAAGGGCAGCTGGTGTGCGTGTGTGTGTGTGTGTTTGTGTGGGTGTGAAAGAGAGAGAGAGTGGATGCTCATTTGAATAGAGCGTCCTGAATCTGTCGAGGAGCCGTATGCTCTTTTGCAAAAAAAAAAATACCCCATAGCAGCCTGTAAACACGAAACAATCAGCGCTTTTGTTTTAAAGCTGTTGTTCTGTAGTCATCCTTTTATTTCTCTCCCCCCCCCCCCTACGTCCCATCCTCCCCCACAATCCCTCTGTCATCTTCTCCAAGCATGCACACAGCCTTTTTTTAACAAACTTCTCTGAGGTCCATTAACCTTCTTTATCTAACGTCTGTCATCGGGCTCTCCCAGGTAAGGTTTAACAGCTCGACTTGTGCCTACGAGGCTAAAAAGCACTAGCGTACATGCGTGCGTTTGTAGTGAAAACAACTAAAAGGTTCAGGTCAGGATATGTGTGAGTCAGGGGGAAGGGATTGTACAGTATGTGTGGGAGTGTGTGAGAGGGAAAGTGGGCGTCAACCCCCCTCCTAAATAACCCTGCACCGATTAAGGGCAGAAACTCTAATTACGCTATAAAAAAAAAAAAAAAAAACGAAAAAAAAAAAATGTGCCAGACTGGAGCACCCATCTGGGCTGTAAGTTTTCTCAACAGACACATAGATCTGGTAAGCAATATTTCTAACATTTCAGCCACAATTTTCTATTTTTATTATTATATTTAAACCAAAGAAAAATAAAAAAACAACAACCAAAAAATATGTATTTCTTTTACTCACACATCATGCTAAAAGATGCTAGCCTGGCCAGCCAGGCTAATGCATAATATAAACTGCATATTGGAAAGGAGCCCGATTTCAAAGGCCATACTAACAGACTCTGCGGAAACGGTTTGGAATAAACCAGATAAGCAAGGATGGGTCACTAAAATCTCCATTCTTAAAGAAGAAAAACTCTTACGACAGCAAGTTGTTAAAAATGTAACAATATAGATTGCTCTTTGAAGACATGTTAAAGGGCGTCATTAGAACACCACTGCTGGAGCTCAGTTCTGTACTAAAATGGTTACAGAAAAGTGCTGCTGCATCATGGGCCTGCCTCCCATGCTGTGATTGGTGCAGGCTGTTGGAAACCGGAGAATATCAAGCTTTATTAGACTGAACTACGCCTCCCTGTAAGTCAGTCTGGCCAGGCTAAAACAAAAAGTAGCAAAAGTACAAACTGTTTTTATTTTTTTGTTCTCTTCAAACCCCCTTCTTCCCCTTCCGAAACACATTCAAATAACTATTTTAAAAAAATCTATAAAATTGACCAATTGATAAATTATGCTTCCCAAGTAGTGGCAGTATTATGCTGTGGGGATGCTTTATTATAGCAGAGAAACCCTCTTATACAGGAGTAGATGGGAAGATAAACTAAAAAGGCAAATCATGGAAGAAAACCTCTTAGAGGTTACGAACGATTAGAGTGTGAAGCAGCAGAGCAACAATCCTAATCTTACAGTAATTTACATCAAATAATATTTAAACTCATTTACATTTATGTTCTACAAAGGCCTAGTCAAAGTCCAAACTTAGATAATATTATAGAAGTGTTGACTGGATGTGAATATTGGAAGTAGATTCTGTCAAATATGGTATGATATTTCATTTTTGATTAAATATAAAGACAAATGGATCCTAAATATTTTAAATATACTGGAAAACATCCCTTTCATTGATTAAATTTTATTTAACTCTTAAATCTTCAGCCACTACTTAGGAGTGCAACACACAAGAGCCTAATAGTTTTCCAGAGCTATATAATAGTAAATGTTGCAATATATGATTTTTATGTATTGGGACAAATGGGATAAATCGTGACACATCGTATGATATCGCCAGATTCTTGTTAATTCACGCCCCTTCTCTCCATGCTTTATGACTGAGCTCAGGGATGCCAGCAGAGTTCTTCTACAAAGTAAAAACTTAGGTGGGATAAAAACAAATGCGTGTGACACTTTTCACGTTTTTAAAAAACAATTTTACGTTAGATTTGCATATGATGAAGTTTATGGTTGTAATAGCAAATTTACAAATAAATCAAAGGCAAAATCTATCTTTAATGAAATATCTTTTAAAGAGTTTTTTTCTATCCAAGAGACTATAGGAGGACAGAATGGAAAACAGTGAAGAACAAGTGAAATGTTTTCGAAAGGGAAGGAGGAGTAAAAGCAAAGAAATTAGTCTTACCTTGACATCAGAGAAGAACATTTTGAGCATGTTAGAGGAAGGGTAGCGAGTGTAGAAGAACATCAACTTGGCTTTCTTCAGATGGTTCGGAGACAAGCCTTCCTGAATCTGAGTCGTCAAATGTTAAGGAGCGAAAAGGAAAAACTTTTCAAAAGAACATATAGTTAGGATTGTTTTTCACCTAATACACTTAGAATTACCAGGTTCTGACACATTAATACGTTTTTCAACTCAATTGAGAAAACAGAGCTAGGAAAAAGACACCAGCTAAAACAGGAAAGCCATTTTTTATGGTTACAAACAAACTGAAGTCAAAGAAACAAAAAAAGATTCCCGCTATCTAGAAGTTTGAGCTTTCTCTGCTTTTAGAAGCTAACAATAACCATTTTTGTTGTCTTTGCTAGAACAAAAAAGGGAAACTGTATAAAATCTCTGGTTTAAATATCTATCTATCTATCTATCTATCTATCTATCTATCTATCTATCTATCTATCTATCTATCTATCTATCTATC
>JAUZNJ010010686.1:7334-17918 GCA_034780135.1 Jordanella pulchra
CCGCCCCCCTCCATGCAGTTACAGCAGCAATGACCTGATCCCAGCAGTATTACTTGCAGATTTTCTTCTCTGCCGACGTTCTCCGCTGGTAAACAGCCGCCCGTCTTTTCGAGGTCAGCCCTCTGCTAACGACACGTACACTACTTTCTAATGTTCATTGGGAAAATAGATTATTTTTGTGAATTTGTCAGAGTTGAAATATTTTTAAAGTCATTTTTTGTAAACTGTTAAATACATATAAAGGCAAAGTTTTAAGATTTTTTAACATATAAACTGTCTAAAGTGGCGTTTATTGCTTTGTGTCTGTTTTCATCTCACAGTAACAGTTCTAACTACATACCAGAGGTTGGTAGTAACTAGTTTCATGAGGAACTTTTTGATAAAAATGTACTTTAGGAGTAGTTTTAAGGCACCTTATTACTTTTACTTAAGTAAAAATATTTATCATGAAATATCCACAGAGCAACTTAACTGAAAACGAACCACAGCTAAAATGCTGCAGAAAGTTCAAGGGTCACTAAATGATTTAATTTTTATCTGCTGAGACATGAAGCTCAAAGTCATTTGTATATAATCTGAAATTCATCCTCAATGTGAATCAGAGCTGAAAATGAACTGGAGCTTTGCTCTACTGCCACCTAGTGTTCAAAACCACTAACAGGATTCTTAGCATCTAGAAATCTTGCATCAAGATCACAGAATTATGATCATTTATCTATTTGGGAATAAAATTGTCTTTTGTTTGTTTTTCTTTTTCATCAAATTAAGAAAAAAACTCAGCAGTAATTAAAATGTTCAAATAAGAGCACCCAATTTGTAAAACCAGTATGAACTTTATTAAATTAAAAACAGTCTTTAGGAGTTTAACAAAATGAATGATGGAGGAAAAAAACAAGGATTTTTTTTGACTGTGTTCACAGTAAAATTAGAAGAACGGATGTTTTCTGCTCTCACTTCTCACCTTTAGCGAATCTCCTGCAGCTTAAAACAAACTCTCCCAAACAGGTGAGGAGGAAAACAACCAAAACAAAAATCAGGGTTTTAATCTTTAGACAGAATCAAAACTTGGTCTGGATAGTAGTGGAGGGGTTAAATTAAATAGTAACAAACTGCCACAGAAAATTAAAAGACAAAGGAAATCACTAATCTGATTTAGTCTAAAAGAAAAAACAAGGTGAGCATCTTAAGACTCTAAAGCCATAACTTTATAAGATATATACAAACAAATCTGCATGGAAAACCGGGTTGGCACAGTCAGTGTTGATTATGGCGGTCACCGCTTCATGGACACAGATGCAAACTTTGACAGCATATTAGTTTATTAATAAATAAAACTTTAAGTGGAAGAAGTTAAGTTCCCAGACTCTCCCCTTCGCCCCGTCTAACAAAAACCAATCCTAACCGGGCGGTGAGGTCAGAGAGGCCCGGCTCAGTGCAAATGCTCCAGCTTGCGTAACCTGATGGGGTTGGGAAGGGCCTGCTGGCTGCGCGCCGAGGACGGCTCCTCCTCCGGCGTCCGAAACAGAACTCGACCTCGATGGTTGAAGAGGTAAAACGACGGATGATTCCTCAGCGTGTCAAAAGTTCTGAGGAAGGAAAGAACAAAAAGTTATTTAGAACAAAAACCCACTGATGCCCCTCCCCCACAAATTTGGGCTTTTAATATTAGATGTTTCTTTGGTCTACTGATGCCAATCAATCATTTTCCAAACTACAAAAGCCTTCATTGACAAATTAGATTTCTTCAATCTATCAACAGGCCCTACATGCAATTCTGACCCAAAATCCACCTTCAGTTCTTTTTCCTTCTGTTAGTAAAAGTTGCACCATGATGCTGAAGGATGTTTAGATTCCCCTCATTCACAGCATCTTCATCGTCCTCATGACATAAGACTAACTATCAGTCACACGTTCTTCTCCGCAGAGTGATTCTTCCAGATGACTGTAGACAGTAACTTTCTGAGAGTCCTCTGTCACACAGTCCTGGAACAACATCCACTGTTTGCTTTTGTTTTTGGGATCAGGGGCTTCCTGTTCTCCTCTTCATATCAAAAGTCAGTCAAACTGCAGATGAGGAAAAACTCATCCTTCTAAATGTCCCTCTTGGACAAGCTCTGCTCTGGTGGTGATAAAACGACACGGTGCAGACCTGTAGAGGTAGTTTACTCTGATCAGCTTTATGTTCTAACTGGGAGCTCTGAGCCCTGAGGAGATACCGACTGCTAAACTGGAGCGCTCTCAAAAGGCGTGGATATTGAAGAGATCCAAAGATAAAATGGAGCTCAGCCGACTGAAGCTTTAAAAATGAACAATACGCCCTTAAAAATCAATACAGTAATGAGCAGGAAGCCAATGGAGAGATTCAAGACTGTTAAGTGTTCCTGCTTCTTAAATGCTGCAGGAACGATCGATTTAATGGTCCAGAAAAGAGCAGCTAACAGCATGAAAAACCATCTCTAGATCTTGATAGGAGGAATAGTAGTGATGATTTGTAATTCGACAAAGCTGCTCTTAGTAACAGAGCTCAACTGTCTTGTTAAACTGCTAGTAGTTAAAGAACGAGCCTCGGCTGCAATTAGTGGGACATTAGATTTTTCAAACCACATGTTCTCAGTCTTCTTTTGGCAAAACTGAACCATTAATAACAGAATGTTGCAAACGGGACACCAAGACCCTCTGGTTTACAGTACTAAATGCTACTGATAGAGGCACTAAAACAACAGGATTCCCTGAGTCTTCAGTTAAAGAATGTAGTTAGAAGGTGTGATCTAAAACACCAGCTTAGAAAAACATTGAAAGAAACTCTAAAGAGAAGATGTAGTTTGGATAACGAGCTGTTTGTATATTTGCCTCTGACCTTAAAGTTACAGCAGCATGATGAACGTTTGCTGTGTTTCTGGATTCAAAGGCTCCACAGAGGAGGCTATAAATGATCCCCTGTGAACCAGGTCACAAACAGCTCCTGCATCAGGGGAAAGCTGTGCCGCTCTTACTTGTTTTTCAGCTCTGAGGAAGCATCCATGTCCCTGAACTCTCCAGCAATGTGGACAATCCCATAACAGGTCATCACAAATGATAATAAGGTCTGCAGGACAATCTGAAACAAGGGGAAAGCGGAGCATCAGAGATATGCGATATAATTCAAGTATGATTCAAAAACATTGATGAAATCAATTAAAGTGATCACAAATGTACTGAAAGACTTATAAAAGATAAAAATATGCAACCATAAATTGAATCCCTTAAAGCTAACTGTGAATTAAAACGACTTAAAATCTATGAAGACATCCTGCAGACAAAGCGTTTCTCCTGCACTGTTTCCTAATCCCAGATTGACATCACCACAAATACACACAAACAAATGCGTTTTCCCCTCAATCTGTGGCCGTTTAAGAAAACTTCGACTCACGTCAATCGGTAGCGTCTCGTGCTCCTTCTCTGTGAGCCGCATGTATGATCGATCTACAGGAAGAGTTGGATTTTAGTGAAAACAGGGAAATAACTCAATAACATTAACCTGAAACAAGATAAATAAGCTCAAGCAGAGCGATAATAAAACACGGCAGAGATGATCAGAGTAGAAAATGATGATGAGTATTAAAGTCTTCCTGTCTCAGACGCTGACTGAGCGGAGCTGAGCTGCGGGAGGCCCGAGCTGCTGATCGGTCGGCCCGGTCCGGACAGACACGGACCGACCAGAACCAAACGGCACGGGCAGGACCACCAGCTCTTCACGGTGAAACTCACGCTGTGCCGCAGAAAATGCTGCGTGGGCTAAAGCAAACAGCCCCACGCCAACAACACCTTTCCAAAACGACGAAGCCATCTCGAAGCGGGTCGTAGAGGAACTATGGGCACTTCCGTAAAGCGTGAAAAGCGTCGTAAATAGCCGTAAATAACCCCCGTGTCATTATGTTAAAAAAGTATCGTGAACTAAATTTACCGTGGCACAATAAATATTAACACATTGTAACGAGTTGTATTATTTTTTTGTTTAGTAGAAAGATGTCAGTAATTTTAGTATATTTCAAAAATAGCCAAAGCATTCAGACAGCCTTAGCCAAAGCTGCCTTTCTGTTACCTCGGAAATAACAATTTACACTATGACTAAAAATATGTGACTTATTGGTTCAAACACCAATTCACTTTAATTTTAAAAAACGAAAAATATATTGATGCCGAAGTGAAATTAAATGTTGTGACTGTTGGATTTTTATAAAGAGTTTTTGTGGATGTTAAAAAGGCAGGAGGGGTCTGTCTGGCAGGGATTCTAGAGAAGCCTCTGACTGAAGACACTGTTATTGTTCAACGGTCTTCTGAATAAGATGCTCAAGGCTCTCCATCATGTTTTGTAACATTTATGAAAGATTTATGTTTTGTAAAATCATCTCCAGATGTTCCAGATGAGTCCCCAGAACATTTGCCTAATGAGGTTAGATCACACAGAGACATGCAGAAGTTTGCAGCATCTCATTGCAGACACTGTACGAGGAAGTATTTATACAATATAGATATATTTTAAATATAACATAAAAATAGCTTAATAATAATTTGTTTTATTCTTTTTACACAGTTTATTTCGGTTTATTAAAGAGTGAAATACGTAATTTTTACAGAAGATTGCAGCAATAATTTCCGATTCGAATATCCCTTTCTCTATCTTTCATTTGGCTCATTTATCCCGTTTTTCCAATATCTATTTTAACATGTCTGAGTTGTAACTAATTTTCTCCTTTCTTTTGTTTTTTTTTTTCTTTGAAATTTCCGATCTAGAAAGTCGAACTTCCGAGTCTTTAGAATCCATTGAATGCCTCACAACATCCGGTCTGTCCAACGCCTCTTCCTGTCAGCGAACACGAAGCTCTCATGTTGAACACTTCAACTCTGTGCTATATTTATCTTATTTAAAGCACCGCCAAAAGAAAAATCACAGACATGGCAGAAGCCATTCAGAAGAAATTAAAAGCGGAAATGGAAAAGTATGCACATATGCAGAAAGGTGAGCGTTATTAACACGAATGTTGGGGTGACACGCTTTACCCTGCTAGCATACCTTATTAGAGCAGCTAGCGCTGCATTAAATGTCTTTTTATCGTACGTATTCAGCGTGATAGAAACCATGTGTCCAATTCCAGATGTACTCACTTGCTGCTCTTGGTTCCAGATGTTAGTAAGAGCGTTTCTGCCAGACAGAAGCTGGAGACTCAGTTGGCAGAAAACAATATTGTTAAAGAGGTAACTCAGCTCATCTGGTTTGTTGCTCATGAAAGCCCCCCGCGGATTTTATTATTTCACACACGGTTTGTTATTGTCGTTGCAGGAGCTGGATCTGCTGGACAGCTCGAACACAGTTTTTAAGCTTATTGGTCCAGTTTTGGTGAAACAAGACCTGGATGAGGCCAAAGCAACGGTGGCGAAGCGACTGGAGTACATCAATGGGGAAATGTAAGGAAACTCTTCTTCACTCCTACCTATGGTGCCTTCGTCATAGAGAGAACGTACAGTTCCTTGGGAAATTAAAGGTGTTCTCAACATCTTCCATGTTCCAACAGTAAACTTAGCTGTATTTTATCAGAAGTCTTTTTTTTTTGTTAAACAAAGTTCTTAACAGCAGTGACGTGAAAGAGAAAGGTTTCAGTTAAATAAAGGATCGATGTTGAGGATGTCATAGGTGACCTTTACTCCGACATTCCTAAATAAAATGAGTAGTTTTATTGGTCCTATGTAATATGCATGCTCCTATTTTCTGATGCTTAACTTGAGCAACAAGGTCAGGTTGTGTTTTCTATTTGCTTTGAAGACAAAACAACAGCATTTCTTGCTACATTTAAATACATTTTATAAGCACTATACACTCTAGATGCTGTTGGTCAATGTTTAAAGCATCACTAGCTCCTGTCAATGTCCAATCGGGACTTTTTTCCACTTTGAAAAGGTTTGCACTTGAACTCACCAGCAACAGAGATGGTAAATACACTCCTGTTGTAACCAAAATGTGTAGGTTGTGTGTGCATTTATCCAGTATTTATCCAGTATAGGACATAGAAATGCATTTTTTGTTTTCTTTTTGTTTTTTCACATATCCATTGGAACATTGAGTCTATCTGACAATGACAACATTTAAAATAACTTCAATATTTCAACAAATGTACAACTGGGCTGTAGGTAATTTTTCATACATCTGAAGTATAGATGTACCCAAAATATAAAAATTACCTTGAACTAACTTTATCTTTACAAATTCAAACTGGACTGTAAATGCTGTTTTCATTAGACTGTATCCACTACATTTTATTTTATCTACACATCCAGTGATCATCTTCAGAACTGCAAGCGTGCACAAAGTGCAGCCTGATGCCCTGCAGATTTAAAGGGACAGGAACCACAGGGTGGGAGGTCAGACGATGCAGCTGCAGCCTCCAGGCAGCACACCTGCAAGAGGAGCGGCAGCGGCTGCAGTGACAAGATAAATTATAAACATGTTATTGGTAGTGCAAATAAGTTGATCAAAAATTCTGGTCAGAACCTGTCCCTGTGCTCCCTGTCCAAACCCATATCCGTGTTTAAACCCATAACATATTTTTTTTATTCGGGATTCACTTCAGATTAGCCGAGAGATCAAAGATAACAGCTGAAAGACGTAACCTAGAGGTAAATAATTGACTCTGGAACATCAGCAGGGTTTTACTTGTTTCCTGTGGGACGCATCTTCTGATGGCTCCTCCTGCATTTATGCAACAACTCGTCTTCAGGATTATTTATGTGCAGGATGTGAACAAATCGATCAGCTTGTTGGAAACGTACGATGTGACGCCCAGTGCTTTACATTTCCAATATTCAGGCTCTTGTTTTTACATCAACCCAAGACAGTGTTCATGGAGCAAACAAGTTGTGTCTTCACTCGTCTGTAACCATACAGATTTCACTACGAAACAGGACTGTTTCTGGGGTATGACACATAAGACTGGGAAATTACCTGCAATAATAACTGCAGTTTTCAAATTGCAGAGGCTTTTGGTCAAGTTCCACTGAACAAGTTGAAGACGCTAAATTTCTCCCTGCAGCCCTTAAGGTGGAGGTAATACTTTTAAAGTGGGTTTACCACCACATGGAAGGGAGGAGCGTTGCAGCTACCATCCACATCCATCCACGATAGTAGAAGTTAGAACTTTTTCATGCAAAGGTCAAAGGAAAGTCCTGCAACAATGAACTCTGGACCAGGAGGCTTTCAGGGTCATGAAAAAACTGAAACCCTGTTGATGCAAAGGACAATAAATCTGAAATAAATCCAACCTCAACATTGGTGGAAATTAATTTCAATCTGGGTTTTTGGGAAAATTGTTTCCATGTCTACAGAGGATTTTTCTCCCTGTTATCCGTTTGGGTGGGACATCAGATCTGAATAGCAGTTTTCAAGTCTTGCCTTTGATTATCATTTGGATTTATGTCTGGACTTTGACTAGGCCGTCATAACACTTGTGAACCATTCCACTGTAGCTCTGTCTATGTTTAGGGTCGTTGTGCAGGAAGGTGAACCAGTGCCACTGTTTAGTCTTTTGCAGTCTAACAGTTTTTCCTCCGAGGATTGTCTTGATTTAGCGCCATCTATCTGCACATCCCCACAGCATGATGCCACTACTGCCTTGTTTCATTGTGGAAACAGCCTGTTTATGGTTACTCAGGTTTCCAGTCTCTCCACCATTCTTAGTGTTTCTCATGCAGACAAACCAACCAGAAAACCAGCCTCATGTTTGCTGCATGGCTTGAAGCAAACTGGAAAAGGAAGCTAAAATATGTCATTTTTTATATGAAAGGTCAAAGTGTAAGAACTGCATTAATCCAGGTGAGGTGTGTTGTTTGATGTGAGTAAATTTACCCCAATGCCACTTATTCCCCTCTCCCTCCTGTCCTACTGCAGTCAGAGATACGAGACGCTCCTGAAAGACTTTGAGAAGAAATCCGAACAGCAACGAGAGATCCTGACCAGTTTACAGCAGGACTTTCAGAAAGCCCAAGGCCTCGCTGTGGGAAAAGTATGATCCAGGAACCATCTTTTACAGACATGCCGAACACACGGCCAGGGGACAATAATACCATGTTAACCTTTTACATGAGCTGAGTAAATTCTGCTTGTATCCTGTCTTTAATTTACAATGTTCTTAGTGTGACTTCTCTGATGTTACCAATAAACACCTGTTTTCCATTCATTCTGTGTCATTAAAAGGCTTTTGGTTATTTTACAATCTAACCAAAAGAAATGATTGGTTTTGCTGCCATTGAAGGTTTGTTTTAATACATGCAGGTAGCCCGTACCACCAAGGAGTTCACATAAATAATTATTGAAATTAAACAGATTAATACGATGGTGTCGCGGATTAAATACTTGTTTGCTTTTTGATTTCTTTCAAAGACTAAATAAAAGATTTATTTTCCTGTTTATGTAAAAGCTTGTGTTAGCAAACTCGTAATTGTGAAAATGAAATATAAGAACAGATAAACACCTTCTGGTTAATCTTAAATCTTTCAGTATATTAAAATAAAGGGAAATAATCCCATTAACGTTTGAAATTACCATAAAATTAGTGTTTTTTTAATCATTTTTCAGACCTCGTAGTGTTTGCTGTTGACATGCACGAGCCGTTGATGGTGAACACGTGTGACATTAGCACCTTGGTGCGGCTAACTTGTCACGCGCGCGCTCGCACGGCCCGGGAGCTGTAAAGATGGCCGACACGTGTCCGTCGTCCTTTTGCCTCAGACACGGTCCTTGGTGAAAACCCCAGAGGTGTGTGGGGGGGAAATCTCACCGCTATTTCTTCTTTTAAATCATAAATTGAAGTTATAAATGTATATTTTTAACAAAACTAACTGGCAGACCTGAATCATTTAATGAAAAGCTTGTTTGTTCTGATCAGTCGCATCATTTCATGAAAAACTTATTTATGGAGCAATTCAGAAACCGAATAAATTACCTTCAAATCATTAAGATTTAAAGAGCTGTGGGAGTGTTTTAAATGTAATTTATACAATGATTAACTATGTTCATGTCACATGTTAATGTCCCGTTTTGCTAAATGATGTATGAAAATGTAATAGGCCTATTTTATTATCTGGAGGAAGATTATTCACCACCTTGGTGGAAACTAATCAATAAATATGGTGTCTGATCTATACAGGCCTGTGAGGCTGTTCTGAGAATATATTTTTTAACCTTTTTTAACGATTTCCTAGTGAAAACAATGTTTTGTTTTTTAAGGTCGTTGGATCGGGCATAGAAGTAGTGCAGTGTGGGAACCTCACCAGCTGTTGCCTTTATTGCCTCCTGTCTGCGGCGGCGGGGGGGGACAAGTTTAACACTTTTACACATTTGGGCTCTGAAGACACCTTCTAGTTTTAATATCTTTGGTCTGATTCCTGCTGTGACTGATCTACTTGGGTCCTTTTCTCTGGCTGGTTTAAAGCTAACAGGCACATAGAGGAGCATCCTGTCTGGCATCCTGGCAGGATGAAGACTGGAGGCTTTGGTTGGATCCATCAAAATCAGCCCAAGGAGCCTTTAGTGGATGAGTGGAACATCAAACATAATGTTCAAATATATTTTAATGTCGACGCAACAATGCATTGCTTTTCAGATTTACCTTTGCTTGAGAATGAATACTTTTAGGAGTAGTTGTACTTGACAGTACTTTTTACTGAAGTAATATTCTCGTTAGAGTTTATGCCTACTCTTACCTGCACAGTTTCTGCTTGCTCTACCCGCGAGTAACTTCAGCTGTTCATAGACAATAAACAGGCGATATTGTAGCTGATAGTCTTTATTCTCTCCTCAAACAGGCGCGGAATGCTTACTTTTGTACAAACGCACAAAAGTATAAAAACTATGAGTTTTCTAGAATGGATTTCAACCTGAATTTGCAAATTGGTCGATTTTACAGTATGAAATGTGAAGTAAACGGGGAAAAGAAAACATCCAATTCTACAGAGATTTAACGGCATTTAATAGAAAATCATTGAAATTAAAATCGAACTGCTATAGTCGTGGATCAGTCTCCATAAAACACTTTGAAAAATGAGTCTGGCTACATGCGAAATAGGGACAAATAAAATAGTATAAGAAATTAAATTGAATTTATTTCAGTCCAAAAATACTCAGTCTAGCCAAATGTTATGCTAGCATGAACAATGAAGAATAAAAAACCCAAACTTAGAAAAAACCTCCAAAGCAAACATGTAGCCTACTGTGACTGAGATCAAATGAAACCCTTATCAAACAAATGCAGCTTAAATCAGTAGTTTTTAAAGTGGCAGGATTTCGTAAAGGATCTGATCATTTATTGTTTGTTTTATTGTGATTAAGACATTTATGTTATTCAGTAAAAATAAAGTGTTGAAAAAGAAACATTCTAGACAATAATGTTTGCCAAACAACTGTTATAACACTGAAATATTTATAAAAGTAAGAAACTGTAAAAGCAGATTTTTTCCTTTGCATGTTTGGTAGCAGCATCTGCTAGTTTGTAAAGAGGGAAGCTAACCCTGTTGGGGGGGGGGGGGGGGGGGGGGGTAAAACCCCGGTGGTTGGTT
>JAUZNJ010010697.1:0-17916 GCA_034780135.1 Jordanella pulchra
CCTGCAGCAATCAGGCAGAGCTGAAACAGAAAACACAGAGCTCTCTCAAAAAGAGAGAGCCCCTAGAGGTCAGTGACCGTAACATCACAATACAATTATATTTAATAATGCTGATCTGAAATTTCTGATATTGCAGTCTTTGATTACAGCATTTGTTGCTACTCTTCTGGGTTTTATGCAGTTTAATGTGTTTGGAGTTTTTTATGTTGTTTTTTAAGTAAATCTTCTAAAGTGTTATATTAGAGTGTCATAAATTTGAAAAAATATTTGTCATAAATTTCTACAAGCATCTGTTGTGGGAATTTTTGTACAGTCCTGAGGCTTTCATTTTGTTCTGGTCATTAACAAAATGATATGGTATTGACCAAAATACAGACGAATATTGACATTAGGTTTGGAGTTTATTGTCCAGCCATATGTTGGCTCTGCATCTGGATGGGCAGGTTTGTGGCTGGTTGAGGGCTGTTTGGGGTTCACTCAGGTTAAAGCGGTTTACGGTCCTTGTCTCTGCTGGTGGCTTTCTCTTCTCTAAGGGGAACACTTCTCAGGGCCCGTTGACCCTATGGGGTATCACTACCTGGATTTGCGAGTATAGTTTCTTTGTGGGTAGTGCAAGTGTGTGTACTGCATCCATCATGAGGATAAGAACATGTGATTTTGACTGTGTGCCTGTTTACTGTCTGGTAAATCTCTCCTGATTGATCTCAGGTCTTCATTAAATGTGGGGCCTGTATATCTGCGGCTGCCACTAAACACCTAATGTATAAAGTAATATGATGTATTTTTCATGATATTGGTGTTATAAAGGTATTGCTCCTTTGTACCTGACATACTTTTTGTACTGTGATTTCCATACCTCTCTCTTTGCAGGCGTAAACACAGACTCCTATGATATCATCTTGTTTTATTAATGGACTAATACAATGTTGTTTTTTTGTTATGCACAATCGTACAGCAAGCAGATTTTTTGTTCGCTTCAAAACATTTTATATACAACTGTTAAGGGTAGATTGACAAAAGGCAGCTTATAATACAAATTATTCAACTAGGAGTGTTTGCATTCTAAATTTCACATATGGAGATTGCTGGGTTTATAACTTGTAAAATAGTAACTGGTTAATATCCAGTGATATATAATTGTATCTAATGGATGACATTTTTCTGTTGAAATTGTTTTTATTCCCCATTTGTCTAGCTATTAGATTTACAACGCTAAGAATTTTAAAATTTGTATCAAGCTGATTGGCCAAGTTTATTTGACCTCAGTTTTCCATTGGTCATATCATATACAACAGTCCAAACAATAAACCACCATATGTGAAAAAAAATTGTAGGGATAAAATAATGACAAGGAGTAGCATGTATTTTTTAAGAGAAGGAATACAGGCTGTGCAAAAAGCTTGTTTCCCCACAGTAGCTGACTACGTTGGCTGCAAGATGCTCATTTTGTTCAGCAGAGACAGACTGTGTCATCCATCTAAAGTCCATAAAGCCTATGACCAGGAATCGTCAGAGAAGTTACAGTAGTTGCCCTTTTTTGTCTCTAAACCTGTACAGGTTGTGGATAGAGGGAAAGGTCAGTTCTAATAATCTTCTCTGCATGTCTTATTGTTCACTTTTTTGAGCTTAGACCTGTCCTTTTTTGTTCTGTGAATCTTGTTGGTTTTTGAGTGGTATAAGCCTCACTCACTGCTCCCAGGCAATAAGGGGACTTGCGAGCTACTGAGAGGTAGAGGCCAGCACTGTGAGCTGAATGGATTCTGGTGGAGAATGGTTTGCATTGATGATGTTGAATGTTGTGCTGCAGTCCATAAAAAACGATGCCACCCTTTGTCCATAGGTGGTTGAGCACAGGATAACGTTTAAACCCAAGCTAACTACACGGTCTGTCGATATGTGTCTGTGTGCATGGTTAGTGACTTGCAGGGGATCTAGAAGTACACAATTTTCGTTAAGATGCTTCAGTGCCAGATGCTCAAAGGAGTTCATGACAAGTTTAAAATAAGAGCAACAAGTTTAACTTTTATCTTTTAATCCATGCAAAATTTCTAAGATTTAACTAAATGTAATAAATGACAATATTTTTATTTTAGGCACTGACATGTTCCAGGATGATTTCCTTAACAGTATCTCCATACAATTATGATGGATGACAAAAATATAGAAGGATTATATATAGTAGCAGAGATATAAAAACGCTAAAGTTCTTAAAAAGTTTAAGAACTGTGCAAAAAACACATCCATATAACAAAGTCCCATCTAATGCAAATCTTTTATGTCTGCTCATACTGTCATCCACTGATTACACTAGCCATCGTGTCTCTGAAGAGTGGTGAGAGTTTCATTGTTGTGGCCTTATATGCGGCCCTTTACATACATATAAAGTGTGTGGGTCAAAATGACCCACAACATAATCTTTGTATACAAACACTGCACAGACATGCCACTACACATACAGGTGTCCAGATTTCACACACAAGTTCATGACCCAAGAGGAGGAAAAGTCAAAAACTTTATTGAAGATCAAGAGACGATAATGAGCACAACTACTGAAATGGTTAAATAGATCTCAAAGGTTAAACATAACCTTTAACCTTTAAAAAGAGGTCAACCTTGCTTAGTTTAGCTAAATCCTTTCTTCTGTCTTCATCCCCCAGAAAGTGGTGCTGTTTTGGAATTCAGTGAAATTATACAGCAGGACAATTTTTTCACACAAATTTTGTATTGATATTATTTAGAAGTTATAAAGTTATATATATTTATATTGTTTTATTCTCTAACCCTACCTACAGTGCAATCACAGAGATTCAACTGAGCAAGCATAGTGCACATTGGGATTTGTCATAGCTGCGCATACTCCCTCCCGTTCAACGTCGTCAAAATTTAGTCTTAGTTTGTTAGTTGTAAGAACAGTTTGCCTTACATGTCATATAGTCCACTCATCCTTGTGTCTTATTTTATTGCCTCTTGCCACTATCCTATTATTCAAATCAAAATGAGCATTTTTTTTTAATTTTTAACTATGTTATGATGCTATTCCTTCATAAAGATCACACACAAATTGGTATTTGATTGATTCATGCACGTTCAAGTAATTCAAATTACTTCTGCTCTCTGAGCAGCAGCCCCTCCTTGTCCTGGAATAATGAGTGGCCAAGACAGGTCTACGTATAGCTGCCATTATCCATGTCCCTTTTTCCAATCAGAAAGCACTCGTGAGGTAGAGCACGATCATTTCTGTTGAAGTTGAGAAAAGTTTGCTTTCTGCTTTATAGCATTTTATTTGCACACTCACAGTGAAAGTAATAAAAACATGTTTTAGCGGTTGCAAGAAGTATGGGTTGAGGAACGTTGTAACTCAAAAGCTAAATTTACATGCGCAAAGTTTCCTGATTTGATGTAAACCTTTCTTGATTGAAAATTCGGAACCTCTGTTTACAGGGACATTAAAAAAATTTAATCCGATTATTTGTGTCCATGTAAATGTAGCTAATGTTGATCAAAAGAGCTACCTAAACCTTACTTTGAGCATTTTTGTTTAGTCAAATTTAAATATAAGAAATTTGCATTTTCAGCCTATCTTTCTGAGCTAAGCAAAAACAAAGGGTCCTTAAAATTAGACTACCTTAAAAACACAGAGGATCATTTTGCACTAGTTGTTAAATGATCAATAATGATGTAAAGTTGATCGTATGTCTCTCAGCTGGTCCTGGAACACCTCAGCTTTCCCCAGAACAGCTGGGCAAGTGTCCTTGAAGAGGAAAGTCTGGTAAGAGTGCTGCCAGATGAGATGATGAGTATGAAATGTTCACTGAAGTGCATCAAATTGGATTTTAAAGTGGTTGCTTTAAAAATAAAATACTTTAGAACTGACTAAATGTTAAATTAATTTGAGTTACCGATTAGTTTAGCTACTCAAACCCACTTTCAAATGTAAGCTAGGAAAGAAAAGGACAACCCATTTTATTTACGGATGGAGGAAAAGTTTTATTTGATATTTTAAAAAATGGATCTTATATTTATGTTCAAACAATATAAATCTATTTATGTTTTTAATTGTACTTTGATTACTTCTGATTTATCTGTTTCCTAATTCAAAGAAAACATTATTATGATGTGTTTGTCAAAAGTGCTACAGAAATGTTTCTCACATTTTGCTTCTTTAACAAAGCACAGTTGCTGTTGTCAGTGAGCATCAACAACTTAAAAAGCTCATCAGTTTTAATTTTTAGAATACATGCTATAAATTTATATGTCCTTTATAGTCAGGCAAAAACCTACAAACTAGAAAAAACTAGAACACCAAATTAACTCTCCTCGAGTTTGAGTGTACTGTCCAGTTGTTCTCCACTGTCTGTCTTGTTACATTAAACATGTGACAGACCATTTAGGCCCAGAAGAAAAATGGTGCAGTATTCATTACCATGTCTCCTGAAGAGAACACACACATGGCCTCATTTATTTTGTGTGCACATTTTCACACAATGATAAAGGACCTGATGAAAAAGACATTCCTCTGCCACCAATTTCCCTACTCTATTTCCTCCACTTTTTCCATTCTATGCAGAATGATAAAGATCAAACAAAAACACATTGGTGTACACCATCAAGACTTAAAAGGGCATCTCAGTTCTATTGATTTCACAGAAGTATAAAGCACTCGCAGTTACTTCTCAGAGAAGTGTTGAAATTGTATGAGAGACTGCAGCTACAAATATTCCCGACGTCCACATTAATTGGCTTGGGGAGGCAGGGAGCTCTGGAACAGTAGCATCAGAAGGCTGATGAGACTGGATGGTTCTCATTTAACAAAGAAAACTATACATTATAGAATAGAGCTCTGAATTATTAACAAGCTGTCTTTACCCCATTGCAGTTTTTGACATGCATTTGTTATCTTTAATTACCAAAAAACGTCTGTTTATGAGATATCCTCAAAGTCCAGGACCAGGTACTCACCATTCAGCTCCAGCACCCTTTTACGGCATCCTGAGTTTAACTATTCACTGATCATGGTAAAATTGTGAACTTGGAAATCTGGTAATTTAATAAGAACCTTTTACTTCCATTAACATTTGACTGTTTGTATGCTGCTTATGACATTTAACCAACTCAGTCCTATATTTTTCCAACCATTTCTTTGGTAATGTATGAATAACATACAAACCAAATAAAAAAAATAAAAACAGACAAACAAAAGAAAAACTATGATGTATAATGTTAAAATGTTTGCTAAAAAACTTCTATTAAGAGATTAATCTTTGTGATGATGCTGGAGGTGTCTAAAGAAAAGATCCTGTAGGAGGTAGACATCAGAAGATGATTACATTAGTCTTGTAAAGGCTTAGACATGGTCTAACAATACTTGGGTAAACTATGTAATTTGAGGAAAGCTTAAGTGCCAAGAAGATATCCCCTCCATTATTACCGAGGCACTACCATCCTAAACCGTTAATGTTTTCATCCTAAACCTTGAATATTTTCCATGTGAAATTCTGAATGTTGAACCTATGAAGCCAAGTCTTTGGCAGGATTTTCACCTAGTGTTGTCTTCGGTCACGCTAATTCATCTGCTATAACGTTTTGCTTTAAGCAAGTAAATCATGTAGCTAAAGTGGCATTTAGGGTTGGGCCATTAACTCACTGAAAAAGTTAATAAGCTTAATTCTAGCTTCTTTTCATTGTATGTTGATGTATACGGACCAAAAGCACTAAAGATCCAAATGAGAAAAAAAAGATAATAACAAATATTGACTTCACCTGTACAACAGCTCCTCAAGCATATGTAAATTCGAATTTCATCAGTTCATTTTATTATTTTCCTGTTTATATGTGGAGAAATTCAAGAGTAGTAATGTCCCAAGGTAGGTATTAATGCGTGTTTATCCTTATTCATATATATAGCTTCAAGTTAATTTCAAGCTGTTTCTGCTCACAAAAATGTAAACAAAAATATCCTAACAGGCATTATTTCTGGAGATGCATGGAGTAGTTAGCCATTCTTAGCTGCCTTTAAAAGCTCTCCAGCTTGTTACTCAACCCTTTTGGGCAAATTCAGTGTCTGTCTACTGACCAAGAAGTTGTTCCTGCTCTGCCTCAACTTTCTGCTTCCTTTCATGCTTCCCCACCATCTGAGAGAGAAAACGTTCCAAAGATATGCAATTTATCTGCTACCCATTTATAAATATCCTTGACTGTCACATTGCTGGAGGCTTTACTATACAATATGAAAGAGCTGCTGAAGGCTTTTTATGTGTATCTTTCCATTTATACAGTATTAGCTAAGATACTGCAGTGTAGCTGCACACACAAGTCAGAAACTAAAAGGAAGAGGGGGGTATTAGGTAAGTTGCTTATTATTATTATTATTGACTTAGGCCATTACACCGTAATTTATCTTATTAAAAACATGAATGTGAATTTTAAGTTTAATATGAGCTAGTACAGAAATAATACTATTCATTATTTCATTAAGCAGAATTCTTGTAAAGATCTTTATTATTAAAAATGATTAAATACAAATCTAAGAAAGAGGACCAACATTCATTGGTGAATGTTTCAAAAGCATATCTGCCTGTCATTGTCTCTATTTTTGTGTCTTTAGATATTTTGCCTTTCCACATGTTAATGTGACAGCTCAGTTCAATTGAACGTGTAATTGCCTACAAAGAGCAAGTGTCAGTCATTTCCCTTTGCCGGTCAAACTATGAGTAACTGTTATTTCAAGAAACATAAAAGTCCTTAGTTGAAATGACAGCAATTAAATGGGATTTTTCTTGACGTTGGTTTTTTAAACATTTATTTATGCCTTTCTGGTTCTCCATCACTGTATTATCGCATTTTATATCCTTTTGATATATATATTGACTAAGAAGATCTCTGAGGACAAAAGAAAAGTACCTTACAACATCAGTCGGCCCTCTATTTTCAGCCAATTTGTCTCCAATTAAATTAGAGAAATAGATGTGTGGCTCTCACGATGCTCAATTGCTATGCACCTCTGTTCCACACTGAGCTGAAATGGGCCCAAGATTGCTGTAATCACCTGGACTGCTGGACTGTTAACACTTAATAGACTTTGGGAGGTGGCAGGTTTCTGTTGCTGTTGATTAATGATCAGATTTCACATATGTAATCAAAATGACTGATAGTTTAATAATGGAGCAACCTCAGCAGTGAAGATTTATCCTGTCATTTTCAGGAAGTACTGTGTCACAGACATCATTCGAATCACACACCACAAGAAAAATTTTTCTGCTCTGTGGATCTGTGTAATAGATGGCTACTGTTGATAAGTTTGGACAGCAGGTTGTCCATCTGAGTTTTGTCACCTTTTAATGGCACTTCATAATAACTAATGTGGACAACCTTGGTTAAGAATGAAAATAAAATAAAAAACAAGCACATTTAATTAACAATCATCAATTATTTATTATAAAAATACTATAGATAATTTTTTCAGTTAATAGAATATTACTTACATGGTGTGAAATAAATATTAAAACTACATCTGTTTAGCTTTCCTTTTAAGTTCTAGTTTTTAAATTCAGGTTCAAAATATTTACCTTACTCAATATTTTTCAAGCATTCAAACTCTGACCACACCTGTCTTTTTTAAAAGTCTTCTGTAATATTGTGAATGTAATATTTAGATATCCTAAGTTTTGGCAGTACATCATTACATTTATTGATATCCCTAAATAACACCAGATTGCATCCTGAGCTATTTTTTCCCAAATGGTTTCTCATCTACTTGTAAATCTGTCTTGTGAAACACCGAACTTGACAAAGCTCGACGAAATGCACACTACTTTCTCCAGAGTGCATATTCAGGATCCACTATTTCCTCCTGCCAACAGACAGAGTACAACCTTTTGAGACAGAGGTGCAGTGGTCATAAGGGGGTCAATTACTTCCTGAATGTCTGGTTCTGTTTTTTAGGCTAACTCAGAGGATAGTCAGTCCTTTTTTTACCTTATTGCAGCTGCGTTGCTGCGTCAGTGGGTAGCCATCCCTGTGCACACGTGACATCAGACTGGATCAGTTTGCTCATTTGTAGTAAGCTTAGAGGACATGCAGCTGGTGTCTACCAATATGAGAGGTAAAAAAGAAGGAAATATACTGGTGTAAGTTAACTAGCAACTATGCCTAAAGAAAAGGAGGAGTTGGGTGGAGCGATGAAGGTTTGTGCACCATAAATAGATAAGTAAATAATGCATCCAGCTATTAATCTGGTATTCTAAATAATTTCAATCCACACTGGTGGACCTAAATGTTGCATTTCTTCTTTGCAAAAAAAAAACCCAAAACAATACAGGTGAGATTCTTTGATAAAAGTTAAAAACATATTTAAATAAATACACACTGTCTTTCTGTTCAGTTTCTACATTAATACTTAAAAACCTTTACCAACTAAATGAAAATAGAAAAGATACATTGAATGGTTAACTTATTTTTTAAGAAATTAAGTGTTTCTTATGTCCTTTCTTATATATTATCGGTATTCTAACCTTGTAAATTTTACTTGACTTATCATTGTTGTTGTCGTTGTTTTTAGTAGCTGAGAGGGCCAGTGTGAGTCGTAGTCACAGAGGTGATGCGGAGGGACAGCATTATGCAAATCATAGAAGTGAGAAGTAGAATAAGAAGGTGATGGAAGAAGAGGAAGAGAAGAAGCAGGATGTATTATCATTCAGTCCTTTTATGGTACATTTGTTTTAGTTCTTCAATCCAGTATACTCAATATGAAATCCA
The DNA here is from genome assembly GCA_034780135.1 of Jordanella pulchra. Taxonomy (NCBI): domain Eukaryota; kingdom Metazoa; phylum Chordata; class Actinopteri; order Cyprinodontiformes; family Cyprinodontidae; genus Jordanella; species Jordanella pulchra. Next base: position 8,755 of record JAUZNJ010010697.1, read on the forward strand.
GGGTACTTCATGAAACATAATTAAACACCGTTTTTATTTTTACTTTTTTTGTAAAGCAAACAATAACAATAAACAATAACACACACACACGTGTGTGGGTGTGTGTGCGTGTGTGTGTGTGTGTTTGATGAAATATTGCCTTTGGTACCACAGAGTATTTCTTTGTTATAAAATATTAAATGTTTTTCTCCAACCCAAAAGAAGACACTTGCCTTTCTGTAACACCTCTTCCCCACCTCCCCCAGTGTAGCTGCTGTCAATTTCATATCACTTCACTTCTACCAAATAGGCTCCTCTTTAGAAAGGCTGAATAAATTCAAACACATCTCACAGTTAAAAAAAACACATTTTAAGATCTGGACATTAGAAAAAAAAGTTAAAAGCTCATAGAAGTTGATTTTGCATGGCATACAGTGGTCGTTGCGTCTATTGTATACATATTTTTTTTTATGTTTCACTCAATCGTTACTTTCTGTTTTCTTTGTTTAGTTTTAAACTAAGTTGCAGTTAAAGCACCAACTGCAGCTGTAAAGCATAATGCACAAATTAGCTTTCAGTCATGTTCTGTCTCTAGTAGAGGGTTTCATTTACTGTATCGAGCAGATCTTTCACACTTGAGTTCATTTTCCCAGTCTGATTAAAATGTCAGGGCAAAGCCTCTAATACATCCTGACTTAAAGTTTGGCTGAGAATTGTGAAGAAGATTGTAAATTACCCCAAAGAAATTTGCTGTTGATTCTGAGTGAGACTGTGGTAATCAATAGAGGCACTTCTCTGAAATTTCAGTTAATCAAGATGTGTGTCCGGCAACGTGAGTGTGAACGACTTTTTGCTTTCGTCAAGGCAGAGAGATTTCCTCATTTCAGGTGTTTCTAACATGCATATACTCTACTATCCCTTGGAGCAAGTCTAGAGGGATACCTATGTGGTTTTTCTAATTGATAATAATTATTATCTTCCAAGAGCAGAGAAACTTGGAGCATTAGGAACTTAGTTTTATCTTTCCGTTTCAGATACTGCGTGCAGCATTATTAAATTCTTCAGGGTATGGTGAAAAAAAGTGAAAAGTAAATTTCTGATGGTTGATTTAAAGATCTGCCTCAGGTATTACATGTTCTCTAACTTATTCTGGCTATCTTAATAACCAGAAGACACACAATTAGGGCTGTTCAGCTGTGAATTGGAGTAAAACTACTTAAATGCACAGCCAAACAGCCTGTGAGTAATTTTACTCAAACGCACAAATGTTTTTTGGAACCTTTATAGTCCGAACGTTTCACAGCTGCGACTCGCCTTGTGTACACAGAAGGACAACATAGACGCCACACAACAGCAGACTGTTTATGGAAGTAATAACATACAGTATGTTGACACCTATATGTTATTATATCATAGATATTTAACATAGTTTAACAACTTATAATAACAGCCGACAATATTTTGATCACATCATAAGATAATGACTGCTATGCTAGAAAGGAGTCTATGAATAAATTGTCAGAACCTGGATGATAACATTGGATGAAATGAGACATGACTGTATGACAGCAGACGATTTAAAAACTATTGGATACTTAAAGTAGTAGCTTATAGTAGCTTTATTTCAGATTTTATTTTTGGAGTGGGGGATGAAAAGATTTGGAATGGGTTGTTTTGACTGCAATGACAAAGTTGGATTGAGCTACATTTGGGCAAAAAAAATTCTGATTTGGGTCACATTTGCCTGCAGGGTGTGATAGTGGAAGGAATAATTTGAGGTCCTCTACCAGAGGCCTGGGAGCTTGAGGGTTCTGCGCAGTATCTTGGCTGTGCCTAGAACTGCACATTTCTGGACTGAGATGTCTAATGTTGTTCCTGGGATCTGTTTAAGCCACTGCTCCAGTTTGGGGGTGACTGCCCCGAGGGCCCCGATGACCACTATCTACATGCTTTTAGTTTAGTGAAATTTAAACAAGAAAATATGGGGCATACCGAGAACTGCTTACAGCCTCATAAGCTCTTGGTCAGCGCTACTTTTCATATTCATTGTTGATACTTCTTTGTTTACTGTCATAAAGTAATGTACTTTAATTTTTCTTTAAACATCTTTTACGTTTTTCATTAAAAAAAACAACTATTAAAGCCAAGGATTGACACTGTCCTGTTAAAATGAGTCAAACCGCCCCCAGATGCAATCCAGATGCATATGAATTCCAAATGTATAATGTTCAGCATACATTAACACCTCTCGAAATGTGTTTAGCTAGATCTCATCCTTTTAACAAATGCAACTAATTTTTAACCAGGGACTGATTTTAACAAAGAGATCAGTTAAGTTTATTTCCTTTAAAAATTAAACCTTTGCGTTAAATATTATGCTGTAGACAAATCAATGTCAGTTGGAAAAGAATTAAAGCAGGAGTAGCTTTCTTTTTTATATTGAAGTATCAACTAATGTTTTTTTGACTTTCCTTCTTGAAGTGTATTCATCTTTTCTATCAGCTCCATCAGTACTTTATATCTTCTGTGTAACAGTCATTTAATCTATAAGGCACTAAGACTCCCAGGGAGTAAACAAACAGAACAGCTGTAAGAAATCAATAACTCCAGACAAGTTAGGTACTGCAACTTTATCTGATAGACAGGCTCATCTTGTAGTGTGTATTTAAACAAAATAAAAAATAAGACCATAGTAAAATATCTCTTCGTCAAAATGATCAATATTAAACATATCTTTTTTTACTGGATATGATTATATCTTCGTACACAGGATGTGACATTTGTAAACATATAGTCAGAAGACTTGTGTTGTTTTCTGTCATGAAACCAGCAAGCAGTACTATATCAGGGAGCACCATTTGTGAACTTTCACTGTGAGCGTTGTCAGTTCAGAGTTCTGATATGACAAGTTGGAGATTTTTGAACCAGTATATACAGATCTTTTCTCTCTCTCTATGTCTTTCTAAAGAAGGTAAAAATGTATGAAACTGACAAGTCAGAAATCAAAGATCCTCCCTTCAGCAGAAACAAGGGCTCTGAAGATTCACCGGCATCTTGGATATAGCTGCAACGTTTTTTTTTTTCATTTTGATGTGTTTTGGTGTGTATGTGTCTACGTGCAGCAAAGCTGTTTGCTCAGAAAGATGTCGTTCTCATAAAAGATTAATAGTTCCCTGGTGGCCCTGAGGCACCCAAGCCAACAACTCAGGGATCATAAATAAAACTAAATGGATCAATATTTCCAAGACTTTAGCAGTAACCTATGGCTACCCCTACCTTGAGAGAGAAAGCTCTGAGAAAGGTTAGGTTTTAATGGAAGCCTTCCTCTGGTAATAATAAAGAAAGTGTGCTATTTATCATCAGTACTGTGTCGTAATGTACCTAAAATCAAAAAACTGCTCTGCATACGATGACAGTTAGCACAGAAATTTAGATACTATATCTTCTGAAATAATCCATCTAATGACCACTTTCAAAAGAACTGTCATAAGATAATGTCTTCCAAACTGCTGAGTTTTAGGGTAGATGATGAAACTGAGTCACATTTCTATCTGGAGAAAACAGACAGCTATGAATGTATGGCTGATCTCTGAATTGTAAATGAAGCATTGGGTCTCTAAACTGCCTGCCACACTTGGTTATTAATCAACTTTTATTGAGCAAAGTGCCAAAGTGAAATGAAATATTACAGCTGGACGGAAACCTACCTTTGATGAACATGACAAATGCAGTCATTTGCTTGAAGCCTGGAAACCTATTATTGTTGCAGTATGATGATGGTAATTATGATGCATGTTTTGGTAATACAACACGACCTGTCTCAGAGTTTCTACCAAATTATTTTTTTTATATTTGGGTGTTTAATCTCAGTGTTAAACTTGAAAGCCACATTCAGAATCAATTTATTTTATTCCTCATATTTTGTTTTTTTAAGGTAAACAACGAATTGCCATCATTTCATTGAATATACTTTGGTAAAGTATTGGAAATGTACTAATCTCGACATGAATAGTTTTAACCTCAAGACAAAACAAATATTTGAATATTAATGCGCTTCTAGAATACATGTTTGATATATATACAGCAGGCAGGGCAGACTCATGCATAAACAATCAATTAAACTTTTTAAAGAACATAATACTTTACACATGATAGTTCAAGAGGACACAAAACAAATGAAGTGATGATCCTTTAAAAAGCGCAACTGATCGCTTTTTTCAATAAAAAAATCCAACAAACTTCACAGATTTCTCCCTAAGAATCACTTCTCACTGCCTCATCCAGTGCCCATGTAAACTATCCCACTTTTTTTGCTGCATTTTTTTCTTTAAAAAGAGTTCCCATTATGTTTTTATTACAAGCCTATTAAAATCATGTGTTCTAGTTTAGACGCTGCACATGATGAAAAATGTTTCCTATGTCCTCCAGAAGTCTAAGCATAAGCAGTCTAAGCAGCATAGTGGTAGTAGCTTAGACTCAGGATAACCTGAGCCACTCTTAACAATAAGCTTTATCAAGAAGGAAAGTTTTATTAAGTTTAGCCCTAAAAGTAGACAGTGTGTTTGCCTCACGGACTGGTAGTTGGTTCCACAGGAGATGAGCCTGATAACTAAAAGATCTGCCTCCAATTCTGTTTTTACAAATTCTAGGAACAAGTAGTAAACCTCCATATTGCTCTACTTGGAACATAAGGAACAATTAGATCTCAGGCATAAGATGGAGCTTCACCATTTAAGGCTTTATAGGTGAAAAGGAGGATTTTAAATTCTATTCATGATTTAACAGGAAGCCATTGAAGAGAAGCTAAGATAGGAGAAAAGGGATCTCTGTTTTTAATTTTCATCAGAACTGTGGCTGCATGGAGTTCACAAATTAGAAGCATCTGAGCAGCATACTTTAAAGTAAATATCAGTGTTAATAGTCTAATGAATTAATGTAAAAAATAACGTGTTCACTTGCCCAGCCCTAGTTATTTTATTTTCATGACCACTTGTATTAGTGTGCATTTTATTTAAAACTAAAAGGCTTATCATATTTTTGTATTTCTTTACCAATACCTATCTGTTCTGTGTGACATTAACAGCTGCCGAATGATTAATTAATTCATCTATTTGTCTTTTTTCTTGTACCAAAGTTTGAGGCACTGTTTTGAATTACTCCATTGAGATATATGCCCAGGAAAACAAAAGCATCTTAATCTGTTCCTGAAAAACAAAATAGCAGCTCTTTACAATTTACTCACATGTTTGTTTTTTTTCTCACTAGGGGATTAATGCCACGCACACTCGACAGCCAGATAACATTAGAGAAGACTCCAAGCTACTTCGTGACCAGGGAGGCACCCCACCGCATATCGACCATGTCTCATGATACCAAACTGATTGTTGTGGTACGCAACCCTGTCACCAGAGCCATCTCTGACTATACTCAGACCCTTTCTAAAAAGCCAGACATCCCCACTTTCGAAGAGCTGGCCTTTAAAAACAGGAGCTTGGGTCTTGTGGACACATCTTGGAATGCTATTAGGATTGGGATGTATATTCTCCATCTGGAAAACTGGCTGCAGTATTTTCGCCTGTCACAGATGCATTTCGTGAGTGGCGAGCGGCTGATAACGGATCCTGCGGGGGAAATGGGCCGTGTCCAGGACTTTCTAGGGCTCAAACGCATAATAACAGACAAGCACTTCTACTTCAATCGAACCAAAGGTTTCCCCTGTTTAAAGAAGCCTGAGAGCAGCAGCCAGCCTCGATGTCTGGGTAAATCCAAGGGCAGGACTCATGTCCAGATTGAGCAGGAGGTCATAGAGCAGCTGCAGGAGTTTTATAGACCTTTTAACATCAAATTCTATGAAACTGTGGGACAAGACTTCAAGTGGGATTGAATGTACTATAGAAATGATGTTTATAAAATGCCTACCTCTGGAAAAAAGTTAAATTAGAATACCTTTAAAGTATATTTAATTGAGTGATTTAGGGAGGTTTTATTGATATTCAATTAATGGTTTAAAAAAATAATTCTATAAATATGGGTTTTTCTTGTCAGTCATTCTCTGAAGAGTATAGTTTATTTATTAATTTCAGAGATGTACACAAAACCTGTTATTTTTCTTTTTTTCAAACTTGCCAACTGAATAATCTGCAACCTATTTTATTGCTTTAGCTTACTAAGGAAATAACCATCTCAGAGCTCCTCTTCTATTACAGTTGCCAGCTATGCAATCATGGCACAAGTTAAATATTTATTATCAAGATTGCTTATTTATTCACTATTTCCACTGAAAATGATCCACTGTCTTTACTATTAAAATGAGCTCTCCACATGAAGTTGACTCAAAATGTCAGATGAATAATAAAATCAGCTTGTCTGTTTTTCTGCACCAAAACTTTTCTTTCTTTTTTTTTCCAGACATAAACCAGGAAACAGAGCTGACAATTCTGTGAGAAATACAAAATAACAGGTTTGCTGAAAGCTATGCTTTGATATGCGTTTGCTTTTTGGTACTTTTCAGCTTCTTCTGTGTTTGTGTTCTTATTGTGATCATCAAAATAAAGGTCCTAAATACAAAACATATTTATCAAAGAAACATTGTTTTTTTCACTAAATATGCATTACAACATTGTTTATGTTTTATTGTTAATTTAAGGTCAAATCCAAGTCTTCAGAATTCAAAATATTTTCACAAATTTTCCTACCCAGTTTTATTGGCCAAGACTATTAAAAAGCTCTTACTACGATGTTCACTACTGTGAAGTTGTTAAGATCAACTATTAATTTATCTCAAGTATTTAGTATTGATACTGGACATTTATTTGAGACATATACAGTATAAATCAATTCTTCCTAGTTAGATATATCCATAATAGAATACTTGCAAAGCAAAACTAACATTCAAGCAGTCATCAATGTAATTCTTCAGTCATAATGGGAGAGTCATCGACAGCCACCTTAGGATAAAACTATCTCCATGCACCAGTAATGCTCAACATGTGTGTAATGAAAACTGAGAAATGAAAAACGGAGCCAAGGCGAAAATTCAAGCTGGGAGACGGAACACAGCTGATCCTCATCAACCATACACCACGCCCCGCCGCAGCCAGTCAGGACCAGTTTGCTGCGCTGCACCAGCCAATCATCGTTCTTTGGATCCTGTCATAAAATCAAGCCACCTCAGATCGAAGACTATCCCGAGCTTCATCATTCTGCAGTCTTGAGGTGTCCTGCAGTGGCCTGTATCCTAAAGCATTAAGGAAAACATTTAAAAAATGTCGGAGAGCTTTATTTAAACTTGGCTGTAGGTATATTCAGTATAACAATGTTAAAAAAGGTGGCCTATCAGTGTATCACTGAGCATCTCAGCTGTTTGCTTCATTCTATACTTTATGTGTTTGATTAGGCATTAGCAAGTCTAGTTAAACCTTGGTAGAGCAAATTCCTGATTATATTTAGGCTCTGGAATTACTTGGTGAAGGTTGAAGGTTTTTACACAATTTGAGTTAATGTTGAGTGTAGGTAAAATAATATGTTCTTTATTTTCCCTCTGTCAGATTGCACTGAAGCTTTGATTCAGCTGCTGGTTATAATCTTTTAATGTATGGTGTAATTTTGACATAAAATAGGACTCTGGTATTCAGCAGATTGTTAATTTGTCTAGATAAAACATGAACACATTTGGTCCTCATAGTCTTTTGTGAATAAAAAAGGTTTTTAACATGGTGACAATGATCAGAAAACACAGTTAGTCATTGCCTCATTTTTTTTGTTTGTATTTTTTTAACTAGTAAGTGGTAAATTTAACCAATTTATGGTTGGGTTTTCTTTTGTTTGTCTTATCCAGCTGTTAATACAATTTTTAATATTTTCTCCTTGCTTTTACCGTCATGCAAGGAATTGGGCTTTTTTTAGCACCAGGTTTGCACTACATTTTACTAAAACAGGATTAATTCAGCCACATTTCTTATAGGCTGTACATCAAAACTAAAACTTTTTATGATGTAGGGGTTTAGATTTGAGGTTTAGATTTAGCAGTTTGTGCAATAATTTTCTGAGGGAATTATAGGTATTGCTTTCTGGTATGGTTCCTATACAATATTATTCTCATTTACCGGAAGAGATTTAGGGAACGTTTTACCAAGGTAATTCAAAGTGCCTTACAAAGAAAAGTGCACCAATGCACCAATATAACTGTCTACCTTATAGCTCAGAAATAGTGCTTCATAAATTACTTAATAAAAAATAGTCGTAATCATTGATTAAGAGTTAACCAAGCTGTTGAAATGGGATGACCTAAGACTTATGTGATAGACAGAGTGTGAATCAAAAAATGTATTTTTAAGTGAGTATTATTATATATCCCATGCTGAAGATTATATAAAACACAAAGAACTGAGTTTGACAGTTTGCAAAAATTGCATCAAAAGATTAAATGTTCTTTCCAAATGCTTCTCTACATGTCATTGATCTCATTTTTTTTCACAATCCTTTTCTTAATAGATTTGTTGTTGTCACTGCTATGAATGGCTCCCCTTGTTGAGCAGCTGCATTAACCTCCTGATTTTTCACCCTGAAGCCAATCAGAGTTGTCATCAGTGATTTTCACTGATGCATTCTTAACAAGAAAGAGATGGAGGATTAAAAACAAAACGGATTTCATTTTTGGAAACAAGCAATAATAAATTGATAATAGACTCAAACAATTTGTATGTAAATTTTCCATAAAAACTTAAAACTTGCTATGTAGAACACTACAGCAGAATTGCAGTATAGAAATAGACCTCCCAGCAAGGTCAGTATGTTTATTTTATCTAAAATCACAACATCGAACATCATTAACTGTAGATATTTCTCATGTGGCTTGCAACTGTAGGACACATTAGTATACTTATTTGCATTAGCCTTTGAAATCAGTATGCTCACAACTGGAAATAACAAACCATCTCAATACAAGCATCTGTCCATTTTAAAAAGGGCAAAAAACAACCAAGACCATTTCTATAACAGCTTTTAATTCATTGGAATTTAGAGCATACATTTATATGTAAGGAAACAAAGGGGTCAGTCAACCTCCACAATGAAGGTCCATTTAATGCATCTATCAACAGCTTGTCAAGGCATACGGGCGATCACGGACTACAACACGCCCTCTGCCCCGGTGGATGAAGTTGATGCTGACTTCCTAAACGG
>JAUZNJ010010708.1:7092-17912 GCA_034780135.1 Jordanella pulchra
ACTGAGGTGTGCTTCATCTGGTTGATCATAAAACAGAGGAGCTGAGTGAACGTCTGTGATGAGAAAGGTCCTCTTTAAAATGTTTGATTTCCTAGTATCCCTTCGTTTAGTTTTATGCTGCAGGCTTTGTTCTGCTGTTGGGCCCAGTTTATTTCTCCAGTTTCCTCTGATGTTCTGGGTTCACCCCATTATTTTTAGTCTGAATACCTGCTGCTATTCCGCATTTTTGTTTTCCTGTTTGTTTGGTGTGTTTTCTATGGTTTCTGGCTTTGGGTGGAACATGGTGTCTCTGGGGGGATTTGAACTTGGTGTCAGATCCAGCTCAGTATCTACACTGAATTAAAGGAAATATCCACATCATTTAGTTCATATCAACGTTTATGTTGTTCTAACTGAGAATTATTATTTTGGTTTCAAACTTTTATTTATCCAAAAGTAAAAATAGATATTTTACCATGGAGGAAAAAGGCAACTGAAATAATTAGTTGCTTTATACATTTATCCATCCTGAGCTGATTGGTCCACCAGGGGCAAGTTTGTTATTTTTTACAGGAAGCTGCCATGTGAAAAAACGACCAGCAGGGGGCGGAAAAGAAGGGTTAATCAGTCAGTTTTCAAATCTGATGTTTAGGGATGGACAGGATGTCTGATGGACCCAATGGGACCAATCAGAAGCACCGATGCAGTCTAAATGTGTTCATACTGGTTCTTTTAAGTGATTTTATTTGTGGACTGATTTATTGGATCCGGTACCAATAGGAACCGCAAACAGAATGAAGCTTCTGGTAGCAGCGTACTCCACCGAAGGCTGGTGTGATAGTAAAGGAAATAGTTCTGGGGATTTTATCTCCTCCTCTTCCCTTTTTCAGCTCAAGGGTTGAGTTTTATGGGTCGGGCCGACTCGGGTACATCTACCTCACCTGGGCGCGTTGGTGGTTCTAGACCATATTTACTAGATGGGCCAGGGTGGGCCAGCCTGTTTACATGGGGGCACAGAAAATCAAAAAACAAAACACAGGGTGACAGTAGGGCACCTCTAGATGTTAAAATATATTTTAACATTCAAAATATATTGAGAGATGCAGAACCAAAGAGGCACTTGTGACTCTGCACTGAATTAAGGGACATTTCCACAGCATTTAGCTCATTTAAACTTTTATGTTGTTCCAGCTGAAAATTTGTATTTTGGTTTAAAAATGTTCATTTTATTCACCCAAAAGTGAAAAAGTCCTTTACCATGGATAAAAAAGGCAACTGAAATAATTAGTTGCTAAATAAAAATATCCTAAAGCTATTATCTGGACTATTAGGTCAATTCATAATTTTGGAATATTACATTTTTGTATCTATTGTAAATAAAAATTGTAAGTTTTAATCAAATCAGAATTAGAACTTAAAATAAAATAGATACATTCTGTAAGAAATTAGAGTATATAAAAATGTTTTAAACGGTTAAATTAACATTTAATAGATGAAAACTGTGATTTTATTCAAATATAACTGAAGCTATGAACTAAATTTTTAAATCATAACTAAAACAGATCTGTTAAGTAAAAAATGAAATGGAGCTGCCAGTTACTTTGTCTGTTCCAGTAGATCATTGTTAGCATTTTATTTTAGTAATATTTCTTCAGTACAGGAGCCAGAGCCTACAGAAGCTCAGGCCCCTGTAGGCCCCGGTCTAGAACCGCCCATGCCTGAGCTGCATCCCTGCACTTGCTTCACATTCTTGAACCCAATAACCCCACATCCAGCTGTCTGGACTCAGATGGTGGACATCTGACATCTGGGTCTAACTTAGAAATAGTCCTGTTTGGATTTCAGAACCGTTTCTGCCAGATTCTGGAAGGTCCGATTGGCTCAGGGTTTGATTCATTCTCCTGCTGATGTTTCAGGGTGAAGCTTCATCTTTAAATACTCTGATTCTTTCTGCTGGAGCTCTGACACATCCAGCAGGATGGAAACATCTGCATCCTTCAGAGGTGGACCTCAGCAGCTTCTGGAGGACTTCCTCTGAGGTGCATCTGTGGGACTTTCAGTGTGCCGTCCGAGTGACAGCGGGTCCAACAGGTGGAGGGATCAGACCTCAGTGTGACGGATTAAGGATGAAAGCAGCTCCAGATAACAAAGAGAGGTTTCTGTGACAATCATCAGAGCCAAAGGTACTGAACCAGGTTTGTTTAGGCTCAGGAAACATGATGTTTCTGTTAAAGATCCTGCTACCAGAACCGGAGTCAAACAGTGGAGTTGATCCCCTCTGGGGTAATGATCCAAGCGCTCATCTCCTCAGCAGACAGCAGCTATTATGACGGCTGCTGCTCATCATCTAATCAGCTCCATTTTGCTTAATCTGTGCTTTAATTGAAGTGATGTTCTGCTGAACGGGGAGTGAGGTGGAGCGTTGAGCAGAGACGGTATCGGACCTGCAGCGAAGAGCCAGCAACCTTATCAAAAGATTTAATGTTTGATCTGACTGGAAGATTCAGTTAATTAGCTTCCCAAGAAACTGAAACGGAGATGAAAAGTCCCCGGTGTGCTGAGTTCACTGCCTGGGGAAAGTATGGGACAGTTCAGTGTTCATGGTGAGTTTAATGTCTGTGGAAACTATTGGCCTTTTTAGTGCTGGTGATGAACACAACGTAGCCTACAGGATTATGACTCAGCAGGGGCAGGGCGCCACCATTTTTACAATCCATACAGAAAGTTGGTCCCAACATGACTTTAACGAAGTTATATAAAATCCTCACGGAAGGAGATAAAACAAAGGAATGAAATTAGGTTTAGATATTAAATTAAATCCACACACTTTAGCTTTACTGCAGATTTCCTCCAAAACCTCTAATTGAACTTTTTTGTGTGTTTGACAGAATTTTATTGGCAAAAACCTAGAAGAGGAAGTAAGCAAGGAACAGAGCTGAAACATCTCTACAAACCACAGTCAGCGGTCATTGCTTAGCAACAGGGGTCCCGCTGTTAAATTAAAGGCATCATCAGACGTGCTCAGAGCAGTCTGGGGAAACATGTTAGGCTACACAGTGTTTATCTATATTTAAGTTCAGTCTTTCTTTAGATTATACACTTTATACAATGAAAGTACAACGAAATGCCAACAAGAAACAGAAAAAATTCCAGTCATGAATAAACCCAAAGCCAAAAGAATTAGCTGCCAGAGTTAGCAAAGGATCCAATTTCTGGGGCTCATCGGCTACAGACGAGTGATTTAATTCATTCTCTCAGAAATTAGATTGCTCACCTTTCGCACATTCTAGTTTAGTGAATAAAAGTAGGGAAAGGAAAAGTTTATTTTCTTTATAAAATCCAATTGAGGTCGACCCAGATGTATTTCTGGTTGTTTAAATGAGCAGATGGTACCGATCGTTCTACCAGTACAGATCAGATAGTGACACTGTTATAGTTCCTGTTGTTAGTTTATGCTGCAAGCTATTCATTCCCAATGCTAGCTCTTATTAGTAGCTCTTGTTGCTAGCTGATGTTTCTTTCAACTTTTAATGGGGTCATTAACAGCTTTCAGGCTTCTAGATGTCTTTATGAGACGAAAACACACATGAATGATTCTGGTCAGACGGGGACATTCAGAAAAAAACTACAAAAATACATTTGCACAAATGTAGTGAACGGCTGAAGTTCTCCATTAGAAAACCCAAAGCATAGGTTGTGGATGTTTGTTCCTAAACTATTGAAACTGAAAGTAAGCATCCTGCTTCCCTTTATACATATAAGAAATTCACTAAAAACATCCCCAGAGTGAAAGAAACATGTTTTTTGTTCATACATAACCTTAGATCATGAATGCTGATAAAGCGACTTATATCTCTTAACGTAACCTTTTAACTTTTCAATTAGCGTTTTAACTTATTACCTTTTTTCCAACTTAATTTACAGTAGGTCACATATCATCCAAGGGCTTATTTAATTGGTCAAATGCTAAAACTGCATGTACTGCCACCTAGTAGTATCTTTGCTGGATTGCTGGACTTAAATCTTGTGCTTCTAGACCTCACTGACTTCTTTTGTTAAGCAAGTGACCAAGAAACGGTAACTAGTCCTATAAAGTGTGAAGAGGTCTTACCAATTCACTCTTTTTGGATCCAGCCTCTAATTTTTGTGGTGCGTTCAGTGTCTGTGGGAAATCAACCAAAGCAGGAGGTCCTCTGCATAAAGGTGCATTAAAATAGGAACATTTTTAAAGCGAAGATTAATGATGTGATAAAGCATTTGTATTTGAGTAATGTTGTCAGTGTTTAGTTTTGAAAAGTGTATCAAAGAACCTCTGGAAGATATAATAAGTAGTGTGGATAGTGTTTATTGCCATGACACTTCCTGCTGTGCCGCACTGATGCATTCATTCCTGAAAACTCACAGCTGTACAGGAAATAAGTCCCTGGCTTCTCAGTCACAGGTGGATCGAGCTCAGAGGTTCATGTTTCGGAATGTTTTGGAAAGGCTGCAGGAAGACAGTAGATAAGTTCTACATCCATAGGAGGAAAAGATGAAGCAGCAGCCGACAATATTCAGAAGATGAAAGAAGGAAATTCTAGAAACCTTTTCACTGTGGGGTTTGAATGAGAAGCAGTGCTGATTAAAATAACACCAAAGTTCTTTTATCAGAGGCTGATTAAATAACATCCGGAGAAAAATGAGTAACTGAGCAGCTTCTTTTTCAGAAGTTCTGGTCCAGCATGTTCTGAGCTGGAACTGTCCGGGTTCACCTGCTGTCTTCTGGTTCTGTATGAATAAATTGAACTTTTTGTTGAGGAGGTGGAATCACGTGTCTTGCATATTAAAAATATATTTGGATGACATCAGTGAGGCCCTCTGATTGGCTGCTGAATAACCAATCAGAGGGCCTCAGAGTGTTTTGATTGGCTCTGAAGAAATATTTGCTTTCTGTTTGTGTAAACACAGTCTGCTGTTTGTTCTGAAAAACTTTAACCAGTTTAACCAATTAAATCCGATCATCGCTGATGGTTCTGGTTAATCTGTTCACTTTCTAAGAGAATGAATGTCTGAAAACTGATCAGTAAATCAAAGTAAGGAAATAAATTCAATTAGACATTTTTTACTCACAGTTTGTTCTATTTGGTTCAACAATAAAAAAGATTTTTCAGTTGCTTTAATAAAAAAAAAATCATTTCCAATATCAGAATAAAAAAACGGCACAAACATGACACAAAATAAAACCACATCACTTAAAGAAACTATCAAATCTATATGGAAATAAATTCATAACAAGATAAAACCAACGAAATCTAAACAGACATGAAAATAAAAAAAAAACTATGATTCTACAATAAAACTAAATTAATGGGAATTTTATCTCGTCTCCTTGTGAATGCAGCAGCGCACAGGTCAAAGGTCAGACGTGTTAAAGTGGGTTGATGTTACGAACCCCCACCCACACACACGCTCCTCCGGCTCTTCCTCCTCCTCTTCATCTTCTTTATTCCTCCATCTGCTGCTTCTTCACAAACATGAGGAAAATAATGCTACAGATTTAAAGATCCAAGAAAAATGTTTAAATAATAAAAAAAGTCAGATTTCTATAAAATGAGAAATGATTAAAAAACAACAGAAGAGACGGAGGTTATAAATTTACATGTAAAATAAATTGATGAAATTATGTCTCTATTTTAAAGCGCTTTAAATTGCAATGATAATAATAAAAAAACTGCCAAAACCAAATAAAAAATATTGAAAACTGAATCTATTTGATCCCCAGAAAATAAATCAAAACACATTTTTTTCTTTCCATTTTATGATTACATAAATAAAAGCTAATTTTCCTCACACACCGCCAAGTTACGGGAGAGATGAAAAACAGAAATTAATCGGGAAGCAGCGCCACGAACCAAATGACACGTTTAGATAAAAAAAAAGTTCGGTTTCAAGAACAAAAAAAAAAAACAAACAAAATTAAAATAAAACCCAAATAATTTGCGTTTTGATGTTTTCCCGTCTCTTTTTTTTACCTGACCCTTCCCCTGCCTCCTCTTCCTCAGCCTTCTCACCTGGGGTCGCAGGAGAATGAAGTAATGAAAGCGGCTCCAACAGCAGCTCTCAGCGGACCTATTTGTCACAGCAAATTAGATGGGGCCCTCAGCAGCCCACTCAGAAAACACACACACACCCGCTCCCACGCTCACACCGTGCGTGAGAGGTTTCCACAGCGGAGCACGGCGCGGGTCCTCCCCGACATCAGGCACTTCTGGTCGGTCGAAGTTCCGCTGCTGCTCTTTCAGTCAATCAGAGCGCGTTCGTGTGCGCGTGCACACACCACCCCCCTCCCCGCGTTGCGGTCACGTGGCTGTGGAAATGTGTCCCATTAATGGAGCTCCGTCTCCTGTTAGTATCTTCAGCAGCAGGAGGAGCGAGGCGCGGAGCAGAGAGGGAGACATGGAGGAGGAGACAACCGCGTAGCGCAGCGCAGGAGCGGGCAGAGAGAGGACGGAACCCCGCGCTGCACCTGTTGGTGACACGTCGGAGGAAGGAGAGAGACAGAAGAGGAGGAAGAGGAGGAGGATACTGGCTTCACCTCCAACTTTTTCCTAACTTAAATTCGGAGTTTGGCATCCAAGCTCAAATGGAAACATGAGCAGCGCCACCCTGCAGGCCAGTTTGCTGTTGTGCGTAAAAACGCAGTGAGGATCTGAAGGAGTTTGTGAAACTTTGTACCGGGTGAGACTGAAGTGATCCCCTCCCGCCTGTTGGTCCAATTCGGTTCGGGACGATGCCTCGGCCCGGGAGGAACACCTACAGCGACCAGAAGCCTCCGTACTCCTACATCTCCCTGACGGCCATGGCCATCCAGAGCTGCCCGGAGAAGATGCTGCCGCTCAGTGAGATCTACAAGTTCATCATGGACCGCTTCCCCTACTACCGGGAGAACACGCAGCGCTGGCAGAACTCCCTGCGCCACAACCTCTCCTTTAACGACTGCTTCATCAAGATTCCCCGCAGGCCGGACCAGCCTGGGAAGGGGAGCTTCTGGGCCCTGCACCCGAACTGTGGAGACATGTTCGAAAACGGCAGCTTTCTGCGTCGCAGGAAGCGCTTCAAGGTGGGCGGCGTGCAGGTGACGGACCCGCTGGGCCCCAGCAAGCCGCAGGACGCCGCGCACTACCTGCAGCAGCAGGCCAAGCTGCGGCTGAGCGCGCTGCACGTCGCCGCGCACCTCCCGCAGGTCCCGGCCGGGTACGGGCTGAGCTCCGTCACGCAGCCCTCCGGCTTCAAGCACCCGTTCGCCATCGAGAACATAATCGCCAGAGAGTACAAGGTTCCGGGCGGACTGACTCCTTTCCCAACTACCGGGTACCCGCTACACAACCAGTTGGGCCCGGCCTGGCCGCACATGTACGGACCGGGCGTGATGGACCCCACCGCCCCCATCTCCATGGCCCCCGGGGACTACTCAGCCTACGGTATGCCGCTAAAGACGCTCTGCCCCAGTGGTCAGACTCTGCCCGCCATCCCGGTGCCCATTAAACCCGCACCCGGCCTGCCCGCACACATCCCGGCCTTCCTGGCCCACTCCCCGCGCTCCCTCACCCCGACCTCCCCGCAGAGCAGCCCGGCCGCCCCCGCGGAGGCGCTGCAGTCCACGGTGGCGGTGCACTGATATGAACACGCGGTGCGTGGAAAGCTGCAGGTTCATTATAGAGGAGACCTTGGACCTCCTGCGGCGCCCGGTTCCGAGCTGAAAAGTTCGACGCAGAGACAATAAAATGAGTGAAAACGAATTTTCAGTTTTATCAGAACTGAAATGTTCCGTTGAAATAAATAATCCAGATGGACCCCCAGAACCAGAACCGCTGCCGGGCCGTTTGTGGGCCCTGGCTGTAGCTGTCTGTGTCTGCATGCTGCTGGACTCGGTGTTTCTGACGCATGTGTGTCTCCTCACTCAGAACCAAGAGGAACGTGTTCTGGTTGCTTCATCCTGCTTTCATCATTTGTGTAAAAATGTAAAAAACATATTTAAAAAAAGATTAATTTATTTCTGTCTCCTGATCTTTTTCATGAAAACAATCATTCGTGTTTTTGTTTCAAACGTTGAAACTGAAATAATTTTTCTATTTTTATTTCGTTGAGTCTTAAACAGGATTAAATTTATTTACACCATTTTTTATATATATTTATATGTGTTTAAAGATGAAAACAGAACCAGCAGAATCCAAACAGTGGAGTGAAGAAAAATCCTGTCATGATGTTTCCGAGGCGCTGGAAGCTCCGACCTGTCCACAGGTGGACCAGCAGCCGCCTCTCCTTCCTTTAATAATAAGCAGGTTTTACATCTTTACTTCAGACGGAAATTTCATATGAATTTAGGTTCTTTAATAAATCTAATAAATCTTTAATAAATCTCATATTTTTTAATTTATTTGATCGAGAATGAAATGATAAGTTCCTATTTCTGTGACTCCGAGATGTTGATTTTAACCTGATCTCCATCACAGCTTCACTAAGTTCGATTTTTTTTAT
Source organism: Jordanella pulchra (assembly GCA_034780135.1). Classification (NCBI taxonomy): domain Eukaryota; kingdom Metazoa; phylum Chordata; class Actinopteri; order Cyprinodontiformes; family Cyprinodontidae; genus Jordanella; species Jordanella pulchra. The sequence continues at coordinate 15,589 of JAUZNJ010010708.1, forward strand.
TTGTAAGTTGCGTTATTCTCTAACAATATATAGAAATTTGTTTCAATTTCATTTGGATATTTAAATATTTAAAGACCAAAATATTAAATATGATTTCTTATAAAAATACAATTTTTATTAATAAATGTAAAAAACTTTTTTGTGTTAAATTTGTTTATTTTTCAGGCAAATAAAAGACACACAAACACCTCAAGTTAGAGGGTTAATTTCTGGCTGCAGTCCAAGACTGAAAAGTAAGCCGCAAAGTTTTTACACACAAAAATTTAGATCTAACATAAAACGATTATTATTATTATTATTATTATTATTATTATTATTATTATTATTATTATTATTATTATTATTATTATTATATTCAGTTTTATGCCAAAGATTAGTATTAATAGTATTAATTAAATAAATTGTAATAATATGAAGTTTTTCTGTCTGAGATTAAATCTACGGATGGGTTTATTTTCCACAGTGGGGCTCCTCTCAGCACCTCAGTGGAACTTGTTTGGACCAGTTTGCACTGGATGCAGTTGTTCTGGATCGTTCTTTGGAGATGTTTAGAACCTTCTGTCCTTCTTGTCCTGCTGCATGAATCAGAACTTTGAAGCATTTTTATGGATCTCATTCAGCTTCCCCGAGGTTCCGTAAAAACTATTCCTAAATGATTCCAAACTCCAAGTGGATCGGCATAGAGATCCATCCTCCTTCAGTCTATTTGATGGAGATGCTGTTGCTATGGTTACCTGTGATGTTTGGACACAGATATGTGATCCAGTCTGTTATGAAGCAGAGCATTCTGATGATCCATTCCGATCCCAGGTTAGGTTCTGTTAGATCAGTTTCAAGGGTCCAGAACCCATCAGAAACCAGTCAGGAACCAATGAGGAACTGTCAGAAACCAATAACGGGACTGAAAATCTAGTTTCTCTTGCATCGTAATAATCTCCAGAACATCTGGAACCATCCATAGCTGTAGTTATTCTATTGATCATACATTCAGAGTCAGTCTGTTCACTGAAACCAACTTCAGAACCAATCAACCCAAACCAGTAGAACCAGGATTAATGTCTGAAATCTATTTGAAGCTGAACTTCCTGCAGCTGCTCTTTCAGATCTAAGCAGATGACAAAGGATCAGGTCCAGTGTGGTCAGCAGCGGTGGAGGATCCAGCAGAACCTCTGAGATCCTGAGGGGCTGAAGCCAGATGATCTGGACCCCTGTACAAGGTCGGCCCGTTAACTCGCCCTGCAGCCCGACACAATTGACTCCATGAAATCTGAGGGCTCTTTGAGAGCGTTGCTGAGAGACAGAGACCGTCGTCACAACAATGTGGACCTCCCCCGCCACCCCACCCCCAGTGACCACACAAGTTACAGCAGGACACTGAAACAGAAAACTCTGCAGGGAGGGAAGAAACAAAATGATTCCTGCAGGTTGACGAAGTGTGGGCCTCCATCTCCTGGAAATTTCCATGGTCTGCAGGACCCTAACCTCAGACATTAGGGTCCACCTTATCATCATCAGTTAAATAAAAATGTCTTGATCCAACCTTCAGGTTAGCTGGGCTCAGTGAGACAGAGCAGCACAAGGTGGAAGGAAGTGATTTCTAATCAATTTATTTGTATTTAAAACACCTCATCTCAAGGCAGTTCAATTAAATCAGATCATTGAGGCAGATTGATTAAATGTTTTTTCTATTTAAGGAAAACTCGAAAATGGCATCCAGTTATTGACGATGTAGGAGTTGCGCCTCCTGAATATACATGTGGGGACAGTGGAGAGTAAAAACTTCCTTTTAACCATAACCTGAAGCAGAACCAGGTTCATGTGAGCGACTGTCTGCTGAGGATGACTGGAGGTTTAAGAAGACAGAAGGAAAAATACAAAAGGAAGATAGAAGCATTGATCCATAAATACTTTATGTGTTAGATAAAGTAACGCTAAACTAGCTCCAGGCGTGGTTCTGTCAGGTGGAAAGAACCAGTACGCAGAAAAGCTTGGATTGACAACATTTAGTCACAGTAAAAGCTGAACCCATGGGTTTATCTGAGAGAGAAACAGAACTACACACTAAAAACGATGTCAACCCATCATCTATATTGAACGTTCTTTGAAGGCAGCAGCCCAGCTGATGTCTCCCCCAGAATGGTGTCACAGCTAAACCAGAACCAGACCAGATGAAGGTACTATGGTGAAAAAAAAACAGTGGGATCAATAAGTTGGAAGCTTAACAGATCTACCTAACATTTACCTTTTATATCTCTGCCTCTTTCCGTCTGTCTGCTTCTGTCTCCTTGAACCCCAGTCTTCCTCAGCAGATGGCCGCTCACACT
>JAUZNJ010010719.1:0-43700 GCA_034780135.1 Jordanella pulchra
TTTTTCCCTTTCAACCATGCCTGCTATCAGCAGTAAAATGTTGTTTCACTTGATGAATTTCCTTCTGAAGATATTCACTCGGCTATGCAAAACATGAAGGGGTGCCAATAATGGTGAGCAGGACTGTAAATGTGTTGCACATCAATCAATTAGCATCTCTAACAGCCATAGTGGCTGCATTTTTTATGTTTTAAACTTTGTTCAAGCTTTCTTTTCCTTGCTGAATTTTCTATTTCATGTCACAACAGTGGCTATAAACAATCAACAGCAAGTCTAATGATAACGTTGGTGCCTTAATAAACAGCTTTTATGTCAGTGAAGTGCATATCTAAAAACAGTAAACAAACCCAGCTTTGGGAATTACAACAATTTTCTAGATGGTAACAAACTCATTTGTTTGAGGCGGCCACACCCGTGTTTGTTCATTCATTTTGGTAAATCGCAGGCTTGGTTGGCAGTTATATATGAAACCGACATGTTCTGTCCTCACTGTGTTTGATGGATTAGGATGGCATGCTATGAGTGAACTGGAGTTGGTTATGTTGTGGCAAATCCTAATGTGCTACCAGTGAAAACATCTCTGGCTCATCAGCCACATCAGAATCATCCCAGGCTGTGGTGCGCACACACACACACACACACACACACACAGACACATATACACGTACAGATGCATTGTGAGATAATCGTGCGTGCTAATTACACCATTGTGTTCGCCACTAATGCATGCCATATTCTTAGCCGTATACAAACACTGTCATGGATGCACTCAGACTCTTTAGAAATCCACACACTTGCAGACACCCATCAAGTGGGGTGTGCTGTGAATTAGTTTTGTGAGGTTTTGAAAGGGGCCCTCAAAAGAGCTTGAACTATGTTGTGGTTTTACCCACATGTCTGTGTTATGACATTTATTAATATTGTGTCGCCAGTGTGCCCTCTTTGGACCCCATTTTTACATCTGTTTACAATTATATCCATTGTGGCTCAGTTATTAAAATTTAATTTCTACCTGTAGTTATATTTATTTCCATGGAAGGATTTGATTAAAGCTTGAGGGCAAAGCATAGACTTGGAAAGGAAAAAGAATAAAAGAAAAATAATATTTAATACTGCAAACATTTTCTTTTTATTGTCATATATTAATATATCTTTGAACATGAGACTAACTGAAAAAATACAACTAAACTCAAGCGGTGGAAAAAAAAAAAAAAAGACTACCGAGTCAGTTCACTAAAGACGTTTATTTTTTTTTAAATCATGTAGAAAACACTCCAAAAAAATTCCAACTTAAACTTGATTTAATATTTGCCTGATAGAAAATTTAAGCATTCCTCCAAGATTCCTTTGCAGGATTAAAAAGTGTTGAACTTGCTCTTTAGTGTGGTCCAGAAAATAAAAAAAAATAAGCTAACTTTTTAACAACTTTTGTGTTTGCAAACTTTACCCTCTCCTTTGCATTTCTAAAGGTTAAAGTCAGATATTCTGAAGTCTAAACTCAAAGAATAACCCGATTATTATGATCACCTCTGATCTTTGACTGATTTAAAAACTAATTTAGGAGAAATTGTTATCAACTAGTTTATCTAACCCAAAATTGCTGATAAAAATGTGAAATATTTTGCAAATAATTTTACACAACATTCCCAGTTTAATTTAAAGGATCTGATCTTTTTGATCCACACTCTTCAGTTTGCACAGAAAAAGAGCTGAACTTTGCTTTTACCTTTTTAAAAGCCAGTTTTGTCATCAGTTTCTTTTATACCTGATTGAAATGGTATGTTACACACATACTTGCTTGTGTTTGTATAATCGATAGAGAGCCTAATAGTGAAGCTTATTTAAGTGGTTCCCACAGTTTGAGCATTTGAGCTTAAAACTTAATAAGCTGTAAAGGTGTCAGTCTGACCTCCTAAGTGCCTCGGAGGTACTGGATTTATGGCTGATACTATAAGTCCATGTAGAGATGATACATGTTGAATAAGAATCCTATTCAAGACCAAATAAGTAGCTTATTTGAGTTCAGCAAACAGACTTGTCAGCTTTAAACACTTTGGGTCATTTCAATCCCTATTTCATACTTTTACCATTTCTCCCACCTCACTTCCATTCTGTATTTCCTTGTTGCAAATAAGTTCATTTCTTTAGCACTGAAGTATTTTGATGGTCTGTGGAGATAATTAATCAAAGAATCGCACAATTCACTGAATTTCTCTTTAGTTCTGAGCCCAATTTTAGCAAATAGTTCTGATGAATTCAGTGATTATGACCTGTGACTGAGCCATAACTCCTTTCAGCTCCTGCTGGTATGTGTTGTTTATTTGTTACATGACCAGACCTCATTAATAGAGTATAGAGAATCACTTAAAATCACAATTTGTCAAAGTAGGATGTAGAATCTCCCCAATGTAAGTGTAAAAATAAGGTGGTTTACTGACTGACACCAGATGGGCTTTTTTTTTTTTTGTTTAAAGCCGTGGCCTTCAGAGAACCTCTGTCAGAGCTCATAGTTAACCTGGTACATCATTAGATTCCTTTTAATTCTAGCTTTAAAGTCCGATATCACCTCAGAGTTTTAGGGCAGGATTTTTAAATTCATTTGTGTCTTTTCTACACATTGCTGCAGGCTTGGCTTTATCTTGCTAACACTTGATGATTAACCTGTCTATAGTGTCTTTGTCTACCAGTGCCTTCTTAGACGGCTTATAGGTTGGGGGGGGGCTGTAAAATAAATTACCTTTCAAAGAGATTCATCATGATTTTGAAAATCCCGGATCTGTTTTTCCTTTACTCCTTCTCCTTTTGCTGATGTTCCAATGTGTCCAGATCCAACAGCAACAGTGGAGGGCTCACCATCACCAGCCTGCTGAAGGAGAAGGAAGGTTACGAGGCAGCGAAGTTCACTGTAGATGAGCTCTGCCTGATCTGCAGTATCCTTAGTACTGCAGAATACTGTCTGGCTACCACACAACAGGCATGTCCATAAAATAATTCAGACTAGATGTTTGCAAAAACGGAAGAAACTGATTTCATGCAAAGTTTTGCTTAACGCTGTAACCAAACGGTTTTTAGCTTCTGTTGTAAAATGTTTTTACAGATGCACTCTCACTGAGAAAGCTTTTTTTTTTTTTTTTTTTTATTTGTGCATAAAATTTCTTGTTTATATTTTTCAGCTGGAAGAGAAGCTAAAGGAGAAAGTAGATAAGGTGCTGATGGAGAGAATAAATCTGACCGGGGAGATGGACACATTCAGCACGTAAGCATTTTGCAGTTAATAAGCTGAACATAGCCATCTTTTGTCCAACAAGCACATTTTAATGGTCTCCTTTTTTCTATTTATTTTTAATAGCGTGATCTCCAACAGTATCCAGCTGCTGGTCCAAGATCTCGATGCTGCCTGTGACCCTGCTCTGAGTGCTATGAGCAAGGTTAACCAAAAACAAAAAAAAACCCTGCTAAACATTCAGCTCATTTAATTGCATTAAATCAAACACAGCTGTAATTCATTGATATACAAATGAACATATTTTTTGCCTTTAACTGTAATGTTAATAGATGTCCCAACAATGCATTCCTGGTGGTTTTGTTGAACTTGGCGTTCCCACCCAGAAGGAAAATATAATCCTGTCAATGTTTTATATGTAATTAGATTAAAGAGATTGTCAGATAATGTTAGCTGCTTAATTAGATGTGTTTACAAGCAGATCTGATGCTCAAGCTCTCTCTCATCCTGACCTTCAGATGCCATGGCAGAGCGTGGAGCATGTTGGTGACCAGAGTCCTTACGTCACGTCAATCATTATGCACATTAAGCAGAATGTGCCAATCATCAGAGACAGCCTCGCTTCAACTCGAAAATATTTCACGCAGTTTTGCATCAAATTTACAAAGTATTACACAGAGATGCACTTTTGTTGTCTTTCCTTAAACAGAGTTTTAAGATTTGCTCAATATTTGTCCTTTCTACCTTTTCTTCAGCTCTTTCATCCCTAAATTTATTAACCACCTGTTTAGATGTAAGCCTATCAGCATGGTGGGAGCTGAACAGGTGAGTTTTATTTGCACCAGGATTATTTGAAATCTTTATGCAGGCCAGGACTTTGCTGTGTGGCAGTGTAAGACTTTTTGCTCCTTTTCTTCACCAGCTTCTCCTAGATACACACTCCCTGAAGACGGTTTTGTTGGATCTTCCGTCCATTGGCTCTCAGGTGCTCCGAAAGGCACCTGCCAGTTACACCAAGATTGTTGTGAAAGGCATGACGCGCGCAGAGATGATCCTAAAGGTGAGGAGGTTATGGAAGGTATGAGGGGGTATTTACTATTCCTCTGCTTCTGCTTCTGCTCTGCTCACACATTATTTGATGTAAATAGTCTGATGGGGAAATAAGAAACATGTCTAATCTCCATTTAAGGAATTTTGGAAAAACTCAGCCTCACCCCTTATTGCCACTGTAGATTAAACAGTATAGTTTTCTGGGATAAACTCAGGATCCCTCAGGATCTGTTTGACTAATGGATTTTTAAGTGATCCTAAGTTTGACTCTAAATACAAGACGGTCCAATTTAAACACAGTATCAGTGATTTGCTGTCCTTTAAGGACTCTTCTCATTTTATAACATTTGACTTGAGTGGCTCAGTCCACGTTGGTCGTTTTTACTAGCAGACCTTTCAGTTGGTGCCCTTTAAAGGCTCGGCTCCTCGGCGTATGGCTTATGTGTGTGACCTGAATCGGTTGCTCTTTATTGCTGGTTTGCCGTTTAGCAGAGTTGACAGTGAGGTACTGTCACATACATTTAAACATAGGCTTAGACTTTTGATTGAAAACAGACTGGCATAGCGAAGTCTCATCAGGTCCTGGGCAGAAGTTTACGTTCACCTTTTATAATTGTTCTTTTTTTTTTCATCACATAATCTAAGAATAAAGAAAATAAATCAATGATAAAAACTTAAATTTATTGAAATTATGAATCCAAGCAAGATTAATATTTAATATTCATTTGCATCCTTGTTATGAAGTCTATTAAAACAGCCTCTCAGCATAATACTGAGATACTACATAACTGGACAGTTGCTGTACTGATCTCAGACCTTCACTTCTCCAAACATGCTTCTTCTCACATTGATTGAACCAATGTTTGTCTTGTCTGATCCATAACACTTTTTTCATGAAGTGTTTGGATGGAATCAAATTTCAGTTGAATAGACGATTTTGATTTGTTTGCTCTGTATTTTGTTTCTTGGTATGAAGGTTTCATCCTGGAACATAGATTGTCTCAAATAAATCATTAACAGCCCAAAATGAGTAACATTCATGCTCATGATGACTTTAGTAAACACCTAACCAGAACTGTGCCTGTTTTTCCATTCATTCAAGGTCCCATCATGAGAAGCAACAACAGGCCAAACAAACAGTCATCCCTTCAGTGTTTGTGGTCGGACCACTGAGCCAGTTTTAAATGTTTGCCTCGAGTTAGTCACTTGAGCAGATTATCCTCTGTTAGTTTATTTTTGGCAGGATTGGTCTTTTATTGTGTCTTTAACCCCACTCACAATAGCACTTTATGAGTGTGTTTCCACAAAATAGCTCATCTCACAAGAGGCGAGCAGAGAGCAGGACTGGAGCTCTACTGGTTTAATGAACAAGCAACAGGCCAGGAGGAGGCAGATATCTTTAAAACCAGCATGTGGTTGAGTCTTTAGAAAGGTGTGTGTGTGTGTGTGATTGTGACACCACCCCCTCCCACACATGCAATGTGCCATGTTGCAAATTGGATGATGTTTCCACACAGATGCAGGCAATCACAGGATTCAGACATTTCACCTTTCTTTAAAATAACCTTACAAGACTCTAGAGGACACTGGTATGCAGCAGCCACAGACAAACCACACCCTAATTAACAGTCTCAGGAGTGTAGAGAACTGCATGCTCCTTTGATTTGTTCAGGACTCCCAGGAGGCCCTCTTTCCTTCCTCATGTCGGTCTTTCATTGTGTTTACAGCACCGAGTCTGATGTGCTCTGATTGTGCTGTCTTAGCCTTGTTTTTACAGTGAAACCAGTAGATCAGTGAGCTTATCTGAGACAAAGACCTTCTGGCACACTCGCTTTGCTTCAGACAGTGACAGTTTGACAAGCACTTCTGTCACCATTTAATATTTGATTTTGTGTCTCAGTCTGTTCTCTGTGGTCTCTTTAATCCTTGACACAGCCCTCTGCAGGAATAGCTTAAACATACATAAATTGATTTTTACTTATTTCACCTTGGACATGTTTAAAACATTTTTCTTTTTCAGGGTTGTATGAATCTCTTCACTTCAGCCCACTCCAGGTTTTGTCTGATGGCCTGAAGGCTCAATTTAACTAGAATGGATCTATCCAGGTTTCAGAAGATAAGGCTGCATACAAGCCTTAGATTGATTAAAGTGCATTACTGTGAAAGCAGAGTAGAGCAAATCCTTGTGAAGGCCTGGCATTATATATGAAAAGTGATATAAGGAGGAAAACGTTAGTAGCAGATAATCTATAAGAGCAAGTTTTTGCAAAGACAGACATAAAAAAAACAACCTAAATGACTGAAAAGAGTAAAAATTGCTGCATTACTACTGTGTAGAAAACAACTCATGAACCAGAAGCTTTGTATCGAACATGAGCCAAAAAGGACGGATGACTTGTTTGTATTGTTTGAGACCCAAATCAAGATCAACTCTGATGATAGAAAAAGACTTCTGGTCAGTATTTTAGCCATTGGTGTTATGTAACATGGAGGCTCCTCTCAGGTAACTCCTTCCACCTTGGGTCAGACTTCTCAATGATAAATCTATTGAAGGGTCAAACCTGGAAGCCCTCTGCTTTCACTCGGTTTCGAATTACACTCCAGGGTGCAGTGTCCTTACAGTGAATCTGGGTTACCGTTACAGAAAAAGTCTGCAGTGTAGTGTGGAGTTTTCAGAGCATCTAAAGTGTTTATTGGTTGTTTGCAGATGCTTATGGTTGCCAGCTCCATGTTTATTTAATTTAAGAGCAGCCAGAGGTTTATACTAAAGCAGTATTGTTTTAAGTTTTGCTTTATATCCCAGAGAGCTTATGTAAATTATGCAAGGAGGTAAATTGGATGAACTAAACTTTTGATCCCCATATATGATATCCAAATCAGCTTTTCTACACAGTTGCATTTATTCCCTGTTGCACAAGTGTAATCTGTTTTCATTTGGGAAATATTAAAGGTACTGGTTGCTAAGTGCTCTGAACTCTATGCTTTTCTAGTTTGTTGCTTTGTTTACATGCATCGCTGCTGTGCAGTAAGGTTGCTTAAGCTTGAGTGATCACAAATTTGTAGTAAAAAAAAAGGGTTGTCATGAGTGACATAAAAAACAACTAAGTACACCCATGTTAAAGAAATGCTGTTGATGTTTTAATATCCAGCCAGCATCAGTGCCTCTATAAATAGTATTCCACATTTTGCAAGTTTAGATCATACTGTGGGCAGAATATTGTGCTGTCAGAAATCGAATCTGAAATTTACTTTATGGCATTTTAAGCTGCAGCAGAAGAGCTACATGAGCTTGTTAGATGTCAACAACAATGTTACCAAACTCATGTATGCTCCAATGTTAACACTCAAAATGAGGTTAGTTTAACCTGCTGTGAAAGGTCAATCTGTGTTTAATTATACTGTGACTTAAGGACCTGTTAGTCTGGTACAAAGAAACATTTTCAAACTTGAAATCAAATTATGTAACTAAAAGTAAATATGGACAAATTTATTTCACATATTTTAGCAGCAAATGAATTCAGTGTCAAACTAATAAATTCAGTTTCAACTTTCATTTCATTTCATTAGACATTTAAAAGGAATCGCCACAAGATCAGATCAGACTCCGCAATCGCAAAAAAGGAAAACAAAGAAAAACCCCAAGAGCTCCATCTCCGACTCTACATGCCTTTGTTTGCATCTTAAATATTATCACAACTCTACAGTAAAAAAAGGGAATCAATTATGACTTGTTTATAAAGCTAAAGCATTTATCAGAGTAAATAATCTGTTAAAAAATACTGAACAGAACTTCAGTTTGCATAAATTAATATCAATTGGCTGTAGCTTATTATTGTACATCAGAGAGCCAGTATATAAGAGAGATGTTAGTATGTTTTAAATGCAGTCTAATATTTCACCATATCCCAAAGGATCTGTGTGCTGTTAGATCAACTGCAAGCTTTCAATGCCTGGAGCTTTGATCTTTCAGAGCAGGTAGAACGCCATCATCTGCACCTTGAATGTGTCCCGTCTTAATCCTGAAGGCAACAAAGGCAAATGCTTCGGCCATTTTATACAACAGGTTTCAGATGCAGATATATTTTCTTAAATTTGATTTAACAATTGATAAATTTGGTGAGAATGTTGGCTGTCAGAACACCACATTTTTTTAATTGTCCTAATTTTGGACAACGTCCTTAGAACAGATGGAAACACGGCAAACAAAGTGACCTGGCTGAAATATTCTGTGCCTTGTTTGAAGAAACTTATTGCCATGTACTATACACCTCATACCAGTAAGTATGCATGACGGTGGAGAACTGATGATTTGGGATTGAGTCGTAGTTACTGGGACGGGGCATCTGGGACTCATCCTCACCGTATACTAAAGCATTCTATACTCTAATGTGTGACCATCTGTCCAACATCTAAACCTTGGCAGAAAATTTGCTATTTAACAGGAGAAAACTCACAGTTGCAACAACAACAAAAAATAAATAAATCACAGAATAGCAGAACAAGAGAAAACGATATTAAAAAGAAGAATAACGTCCTGAAAAATGGTAGAGCAGAAGCTGGGGGGATTGTGTAAGTGGGTTGATGGTTCTGTGTGGGTTTATCATTGTTAGATTATGGAAAGATTTGTGAAAGGGCTTAAGAGACACATTTACAGCAGCACCAGGGATCAAGGGAGCTTTGAATCCTCACCTGGAAAATGTCGCTCAAAATGTCACTGAACAAGAGGACTCTAGAAAGATGAAAGCTGGCCGCAGAGAAGCAAAAATAGACAAATAATGCTTAAAAACATCAAAGAGAGGAGTAACAATACAAAGTTGCGTTTAAAATAATTGCATTGCAAAGTTATGCAAATAGTAATATAAAACCTGAACCTCTCGGAATTTAAACCAAAATAAAAACAAAGCACTGTAGCAAGTCAATTAAAGAGCCTGGCTTCTCTTAGTAGCTGTCAGATTTTCTGCTTTGAGTGAAAAAGATGAATCTGCTTCGAATGTGTTGTGAGCCACAGCTCAGTTATGTTCAAAGAACATAAGACTTTCTCTGTCTGTCTGAGATGGCCTCTCCTGGCCTGCACAATGCCTGTGAGACGTGGCGGTTTTCCACACTCCTCAGCCCAGCCCACCATAGCTGCAGCTTTCTTCTCTTCTTCTGAAGTTTTCTTCTGGGGAGCATTTCAAAGGCAGCCCCATCCCCACCCCTGTCCAAGCTGAATTCCTCCATTTCTCGCTCTGACGTTTAAGGTCCTGCTTTCAGTCTGAGCTCTTACTATTTCTTTCCTTTTTTTTTTTTTTTTTTTTTCTAAAGTCCCCAGCCGCCTTTCTCTTGGCCTGGCTCCAGTACAGTTGCAAAGTAAATCACTCAGTCAGTAGGTCCCATAAGAAAACAGAGAATTCCAGGGAATCCTGAGCCTCTCCTGCCTGTTCTTCCCTCCAGTACCGCTGCTCATGCAGTTTACTTTGTGTAAAGGGGGTTGTAAGTATTTTGTTAACATGAGGTCTGTAACTGCTGTCTGACATATGATATTCTTAAAACAATACACTGTTAGATACTGATTTCCTACTTTAAAATAGTTTGATTTTTCAGCCACATTTTTATTTTACCCAAACATATTGCTCTGGTTTCTAGTAATGCTAAACTGATTCATTAATTCATTGATGTGACTTGTTTTCAAACATGGAAAACTTCATGAAAACAAAATAGGCTATAAATAAAACCTGCAAACTTTTTTTTTTTCTTTTATGTGATTCGAGTAGGCGTAGAAACTCCTACTACTTTTGTATCTCGGTTGCGGTAGCATCTGGTATCACTCAAAGAGCACTAGGGTTGATCAGTGATGGCTCATTGGAAGGTAGCAATGGATGGATATAGAGCCAAACAACTTGAATAAAATCTACACATTTCCACAGGTGGTGATGGCCCCACATGAACCACCAGTGGTGTTTGTTGACAACTACATCAAACTTCTGGCTGATGGTAACCCAGAGACCTTCCAGAAGATTTTGGACATGAAGGCAAGTTGGATGATTTAAATAAATAGTGTAAACTGATCATTTTAGGGGTTGGTTTCTGTGAAAGAGTTTTTTTTTATTAATTCAATTTATAGTGTGTATTTCACCACGGAACAGATTTGTTTTTTTTTTTCCATTTTGTTCATTACCACAGCTGCTAATTATTTATTCCAGTGAAGAATGTATGTAGGTCTGAAATTACACGTTTTATGTAACTTAAATGTAGATGTAAAAGTAAATCTTGACTTTTTTCAGGTATGAGATTTTCTCAACACTGAGAACAATAATATATTGTTTTATGCAAAAGAAAAAACAAATGGTTTGTTTGATTTAAAATGAAAATCCAGCTCTTGGTAATGACCACACGAACAACCCAAACTGTCCATTTGTTGTTGAACCAAAATCTCCGTTAGATATTTCTGTCCCAATGGTCCTGTGCCAACAATCTGTGTAACTACACCATTAATAATGAAATGGTCTTCATACTGAGCTAGTACAGCATGGCTTGTTAAAGTTCTGTATTATTTTTTAAAATTGCACTTTGTTGGCTGGGCTTTAAACAAGCATGATAAACTGAAAGGAAATGGCTAATCTTTTGCATTAGCACCTATATTAGGTACATTGATTTGGGTCAGCTCGACACGGTTTTTGTCATTTTCCATTACTAGTGAGTACCATCTGAATGTGGACTGCAGTCAAAAAGTAATGTGTAGTGGTACAAACACAACATCAATGGGGGACCTACTGTAGCTGGAATCAGAGTGAAAGGAGAGCCACAGAAGAGGCACCGTGGATAGGTAAAGGACAGAGAGGGACGTTATAGAGCAGGCGTCCTCAATTACAGTCATCGAGGGCCAATGTCCTGCACCTTTGAGATGTCTCTGCTTCAACCCGCCTGAGTAAAATAATCAGGTCATTAGCAGGACTCTGGAAAACCTGGCTGCATGCTGAGGAGGTAATTTATAATTCAGGTATGGAAGCAGAGACACATCTAAACGCTGCAGGACACCATTTAGATGTGGCTGGAACTGAGAAAGCCTGCTAGAAAGTATCAAACAGAAGAAGCTGTTCCACATAACCGTTCTTTCTGGAAAGGCCTAAAAAGCGAGTGAAGCTGTCCCAAAACAGGTTAGCGAAGAAGGGGCTATAGTTGGGCTGTCTGCTCTGGTGCTGCCTTCAGTCGACTGGATAACAAACGGTTAGTCTTTGCCCCATACAGCTTTCTGTCATCTCATGAACATAACTTAACATTGCAGAAATTTAATGGACAGATTTTAGGGGGTCACAAAACCAAGGTATACCTTGATACATTAACTGGCCAATGTTCTGTTTTCACTAATGACTTTGACTGTTGTTATTTTTGTGACTGTCTAATCAAATAAGCTTTTCTCTCTCTTTTTTTTTTTTTTTTTTTTACAAATCAAAGCCAAACTCAAAATGTAATGAAAATGAGAAATTCCCTTATCAAATTGAAATTGAATGTGAGTTTCACTACCTCAAGTGTGCTCTATATTTTATTTTTTTGTGTTTTTTGGTGTGTGTGGGTGCACAGGGTCTGAAGCGCAGTGAACAAAGCAGCATGCTGGAGCTCTTCAGGCAGAGGTTACCCACCCCACCCTCTGGAGCTGACAGCGGCTCATCTTTGTCCTTCAGTGCCCCCACCCCTGAGCAAGAGTCATCTCGCATCCGCAAACTGGAGAAGCTCATCAAAAAGAGACTGTGAAGAGACTCAGATCTTGATCTGAACAGGCGTTGCTGTGGCCTTCAGGTCTTTTGCAGTTAAGACCTCATTAGACTTGATGTTTGAACTTTGCTAAATGATGGTAACACAAAACCAATCTGATGCTTGGTTGTGAAGAAACTTCCTCAACCGTTTGTTGCTGTTGCAAATGGCCTGTACTTCTGTAATTTTCCACTGTTGTTTCTGTGACACTAACGTCAGCGATCTCGGACAGCTGTATGTACTATTGTTGATTAAATTCTGCTTGTTTTCTGCTCTTTAATGTAGCTCGTCTTGAAGGATTCTGATATGTTGAATGAATCTACTGTTTCTATGGATAATGTACTTTGAGGATGGTATATCTGTGAATTAGCTGTTTTGGAATGATTGAGTTCAAATATTGAGTTCTGTCATTTATAAACAGGACTTATATGTGGTGGGGGCGATGTTGAAATAGCAGTGGCCTATAATAATCATAATGTCTCACAAAGATTTGTTTATTCAGGTCTGCGAAGCAATATTTATCTAAATGTCCTATAGATAGCAGACGTCATGATAAAAGCACATTCAGTACCTTGAAAGCTTGTTCATGTTATGTTTCATCTACAACTTTTATTGCAAATAAGTTCAACTAAAGGGTTCATCGTCATGACTTTGTCGGGAAAATACAAACCCTTTAAAATTTTTACAGATAAATGTCTGAAACTTATTGAATTGATTTCTTCATGGCTTACTGTAATACTCCTGAATAAAAATCATTGCAACCAATTACTTTCATAAGGGAGTCTAGCAGTGTGTAATTAAATCTCAGAAATGTCCTGAGTTTTCAGATTTTATTTGTATATATAAACAGAAATAAACTGATTCTCTCTCCACTTCATAATTTTGCACCACACTTTCCAATAACAAACGCTAAAGGTTGTGGTTCTGACCTAAAATACATTAAAGAAGTATAAATACTGTTGCAAGGCACATGTAGTTGTGTGTAATTAACTGTGTGTGTTTAGAAAGCAGGTTGCATTGATGCAGTGAAATGATCCTTGTTAAGATCTCCGGTATATTAAATAAAACTATTTATTTGCTGTTTTAAACACATTACTCCAAGGTTGCTTCTTGATTCCACCTAAATGAAAAACACTGATTCCCCCTGCGCGCGCTAATTAAACGTGGCAAGCTGTTTTTTTTAACCTACTTTGCATGTTGTGCATAATACCAGGATAGTATGTGTATCCACCTAAATTAACCGAGGTCTAATTTCAATGAAAGTCTTGAAAAACTCCTAAATCCCGACCTTGCCTCTTGCTGCAAACTATCTTGCAACCAATGAACGCTTGGAAAGGCGTTTCCTTTCCGGTGTTTGTGGTTGTGAAAGCCCCCCTTCTAGGGGCCCAAAGTTTGAAGAGGAGCCCCCGGTGGCTGTCAGTCATTCTGAATCCCGCACAGAACAGCCCCTGCCCCCCCTACTAGGAAGCTTTTTGGTGAGACTGGAAGTCTGATCAGTGTGTATATTAATGTGAAGGAAGTTGAATCCACCCCCTCAGGTTAATGAGATTTCCAGCCTGCAGCTCTGCGCTCAGTACGGGAAGGAGTTTTGCAGCAACACGAGGGACGCAGCTCTGGAAGAGTTTCTCTTTCATAAGCGGCGTCTCACGCAGTCAGCAGGACTTTTGCAACTTTTGACCAGATATGGTTGGCGAATTGAACCTGCCAAATGTAATCGACGGAGATCCTCTGGGTATGAACTGCAGCAGGATTGAGAGAGGACTCGATAGCCCGGACTCCGGGTTACCCCCTAGTCCGAGCCCGAATGGCTGGCTGCAGCCTGCATCTGCAGATAAAGCCGGTGGTGTGAACCCGGTGTCTGAGGACGAAGGAAGGGCCTCTCTGGTATGTAGTAACTTCTGTGGTTTTTCCAAAATATCAAATTTTTCTAAGGTCGGGTCGATTTTCTAAGTCTGATTAATCTAACAATCCACTTTTTTTGCGAGAAGTTTGTTTGCACCGTGACTACAGTTTCTTCACTTAACCTATTTTTTTAATAAATCATTTTTATTTTATTTGGCAGTTCTTTTAATTGTTAAGAAGTATGCAAGCTCCGATGTAGGGTTCAAACAAGCACCATGTTTGTGTTTGTTGTTGTTTTGTTTTGTTGATGGTGGAATTAAGGCTAATCTCTAGGGTGGCAAATTGTTGGGATGGCAGGTGGGCAAGAAAGTTGAAGTTTCTTATTAAAGTTTGCATTTTGGCTATTAATGCTTAAGTATCCATTTAAATTGCAGATAAACACACAGTGTAAAGGTAAGCTGTGAGCGTAGACGTAATTAAAAGTAAAATATTGATTGAAATATTCTCCAAAGGTAAGAATATTTAAAAACCAGATGGTGTTTATCTAATTTGGTACAAAGAGACATCTAGGACTCTTAAATGTACAAGTTAACATTGTAAAGAAAACAGTTTTAACTTTAAGGGTCTTTATTAAGTGTTATATTCATGTGGATGTGACATGTTGGTTTATAAGGAATTTGTGTTTCTTCTTTTTTTTTTTAATCTTTATTAGATTTCAGTCTCATCAGCTGGAAATCTCCCACAACTGCAGCCTCTTTCCTTTGGAGAAGGCATATCAATTGATCTGTTACCACCAAAGGAGCTGAGGTAGACCGACCTTAACAGAACAAGCCACATGCATACATGGTTTACATTAAGGCTATCAGGAGTCCGGTGGTACTGGACAGGTTGTTGAGAAAATGTGCTTGCTCCAATGATTTCATACACAAATAATGAATATTAAATGGGTAGTAAAAAGCCATTTGAGACTGCAGCTATTAAATCCTGTTGACGTTTGATTTGATTTTGCTCTTGTATTCATTCACTAGTATCATGCTTGTTCTTAAAACTTTCTCTGATTTCCAGATACACGTCATTTGTGAATTATGACTCAGACCGTCACTTCATTCAAAACGTGGCTCTGCAGCTATGGGGCCAGGGGCTCGAACACTACCAGCAGACGATAGTGGCTTTACCGCACAGCACTTGGCGCCACTACAAGACCCAGCTGGACTTCCAGCCGCGTCATCGACCCCACCGCTATAAGAGCACCACCATCATCTACCCCAAGAAAACCAGCACTGTCTACGTAACGGAGCTCAAGTACGACTCCCACCGGCTGTCCAGGCGTTTCTTGTCCAGTGTGGAGTTGGAGGTGGTTGGCAGCAGTAGGCTGCCTCAGTGAAGGAAGGAGGAGGTCCTGGGTTGAAGCTCCCTTCTGAAGTTGCACTGAAAGTCAGTTCAAGCTCAGTTGTTGATTTTTACTTACAACAATCAGCAACATCTATAGACTCTACTTCTTTTTCTCTGGCTCACTCTTTTTGAGTGATTACCTTAGTGATGGTCTTTGAGGTGGAGGTCATCACAGTTAAACCAGCTGTGTCCTCCTCTTTGAGCCTTTTAAAAATGCATAACAGAAACGGGAGCATCTACCAAAATACTCTTATTATAATCGGGTTTACCCTGATGTTCCTGCTTGATCACAGAGCTTATTTCTGGAAGGAGGGGGCTGTGCTTGCTTTGAAGCATGATGTGGATGCTTGCCACTGATCTGTTCTGTTTGTGAGGCTTCCTTTTGGTTTCTGTCCAAAGCTAAAGATGGGAAGGATCTGCTCTGCCATAGCACAGATAAGAATTGGTTTTAGATTGTTTTTATATGTATATTTATGGACAATTGATTTTTAAAAAAATATATACTTTAAATCTTC
Source organism: Jordanella pulchra (assembly GCA_034780135.1). Lineage (NCBI taxonomy): Eukaryota > Metazoa > Chordata > Actinopteri > Cyprinodontiformes > Cyprinodontidae > Jordanella > Jordanella pulchra. The sequence continues at coordinate 15,754 of JAUZNJ010010719.1, forward strand.
AGGGGTATTTTTGTCGGGTCACAAATGTAGACCTAGCTTAGTAATTTTCATCTACAAACCTGCGATCAGATGTTCTCCATACTTTAAATTCTTTTGAGACATTCCTTTTTCTGAATGCATTTTGGATAAATTTTGGCTTTTCTCTTTATAATTGACTAATTTGGTCTGCGTTATTAGGTTTGACATGAGAGGACTATTGAGCAAGTTACCTAGGACTTACGGCTAACAAATGATATCCATATCGTGTGTAAATGAGGTACTTTTCCAAGGCATTGTGCATTGTTTTTTTTATTTTTAGATAAGTGTGTTTAGGTGCACAGCATAAAGTAGAGCTCTTCACATGACTCATCCCAAGCAATATGCATGTACCATTCTGGTGTGTTGTGTATTCTATGAAGATGTACTGTTTGTTGTCAGTGTGTACATTTTGATTAACCATGTAGTACCGATGGTATTCATTAATAAGTTCACTTATCACTGGCTTACAACATTCCTCTACTTTTCTAGCTGTTGTATTTTTATTTTTTAATTTGTATTTATTCATGTTGAGATTTTAAATGCTAATTAACCCACCCCTTTAATTCTTTTTTTTTTTTTTTGTTTTTTAATGCCTCATACTTGTGGGGGCTTTTTTTTTAGTCAGTCACTTGTTGGATGCATATTTAAAATAAAATTGTTTTTGTTATTTGATTTTTTTTTTTTTTTTTTTTTTTTTTTTTTAAAACAAGTTCTGATTATTATAAGATGTTGTTCTTGCATAATAATTTAAAGAGATCCATGCTGCCATTAACAAATGTTAAATTTTTACCAGAATTATGAAATGCAACTACAATTTCACAACACTCATTTGAAAATACTTTCCAATGTGTCTTATTTATGTTGTATTGTTTTTTTATTTGTTTTAGAGGAGGACGTACATTTTTACTCTTACAAAATTGTTTTTTCTCTTGAATAAGTCTTTTCATTTTATGTTGTACTACACTGCCCTCTTGTGGCAGTAGAGTGTAGATACAAGGTAAAAAAAAATTAAGACCGATCTGTTTTATTTGCGGGGTAATGTACCAAGTTGCTATTAATTTTTGCTACTTTATGGATATTTTAAATCTCCAGATGTAAGGTAATTAGAAAAATGAAAACATAATTTTTTAAAAAACATATTTTTTTGATAAAAATCAGTACAGTGAACATTGGAAAGTCATACCACTGAAATTGAACCTTAATAGCAACCAATAAATCCCACAAAAAATACAAAAGCTCAGCACAACTTAAGCATCTATGTAGCTCTCTCTAATATCTTTTTGTTTTACTTTGGACAATTGGGTATGATACCCAAAAAATTACAGTAGTCCTGTAGAACCAAAAAAAAAAAAAACTTTTTTAAATGCTCATCACATATAATCTAAATAACCTTCATTGACCAGATGGGTACAAATAAGAGAATCCGCCTTGGGTTGCTATTGCAGCTCAGTCTAAGAACCTTGAGGCGTGTTTTATCCACCATCTCTGCAAGACTGGTAACATAATGTTACAGTTCTGCTATTGGTTGCATTTTCTACTTTTGCCCACTTTTATAGTTTCCTCTGGAAATCACTCAAAACTTCTAAAATCCTTTGTACTACAACAGTTTGGTTTATGGGGCACAAATTTTATCCCGGAACCCGAACCGTACCCTTGCTGAGTTACAACTGCCAGTTTCAGCATGATAAAGTAAGGCCCCGGAATGGTTCACTTGCAGTGTGAACACATGTCATTTCAAGGAAACCTTATATGATGTAAGAGAATTTCAGTTTACTAAAATAGAAAAAAGAAAATAACATGAGTCCAAAGACTTGGCGTTATAAAATGCCTCCTGTGGCCCTGTTGAATAATGAAAAGGTGCAGGTGCACAATACAGGAGTGAACCTTGCATTTCAGTACCGCAGTGGTATAAAATTCCCATGAGATGGACCTTCCTGTTTTTTTTTTTGTTTTTGTTTTTTTTTGTTTTTTTTTTTCTTCTGAATCAGCACAGTACTGGCTTCAAAGACTTTTGTTTTGGAAGTAGAGGATGTTGTTTGGCCAAGTCTAAATAAAATCTGCGTGAAAGCAATTTTGGATAACTGAAGGTGTGAATTTTCTCACTTAACCAATTCTTGGACAGATTCTAATTTGACTGAGATTCCCTCAGCAATTTGGAACAAAATTCCTTTGTTTCTAAGGAAAACTCAATTTTTTGTCCTTTGAAAGTAATAGGAAAAATTAGGTTAAAAAATATTTTTTTACTAAAGAGGGTATTTCTTTTTGGTTAAATACAGATGAAATAGTTCAATGTTTTAATGTTTTATTGAGTAGTGTATGCAAATAACATTTCAAGCAAAATTTTTGCTTAATAAAAAGTATAATGCAGTTATTTTACCATTTCTCATAAACTGTGGCTGGAGTGAAAAGAATCAGAAAACAGGGTTATTACTGGGTTTTGTTTAACATGTAGCAGGAAATTCGAATTATACAGCGTGGAATAAAAGCATCCAACTTATAGAAATGTTATGAGATTAGGGAAAAATTGTCCAAGTTTTTGCAGAGGAAGAGCCTAGAAGAGTGTAGATATTAAATGCAAAATGTAATCAAATTAAGCAGAACATTATATGTGCTGAGGTATTTGTTTTATTTGTTGGTGGGGGACCCACTGCTTACAAACTTTAACATTTGGTATTATTGAAATGCCCAGTGTCCTCTGTAGATAAATAATGCAAGTCATTCAGTCGCAGGTAATGGTTAGGAGATATTGTGGTTTATAGATGTCCACCACAGAGGACAAAACTGAACATTCTGATAGTCAGGAGAATATTGTGACTATAAGAGAACCAAATTAATGGCTTTAGAGGAATGTTGTATACTTAGATAATAATTTCTATTGCTTAAAACTACAAAATCTACACAAATTCTCTTTATATATGTACACCTTAATTTCTGTATGTTAGCTCTACCTTCCTAATAGATGTATTTTTCTTTTGCCCCCGTGGCAGTTTTTTGTATGTTCACCTGCACTGTTCATGAAACAAAGGGAAAAAATGGCTCCACCTTTCTTAAGTATGTCCTCTCTTTTTTTTTTTTTGCAAATTGCTTATTTTTTTTTTTTTTTTTTGGTATTTTTCTTAATATTTCCGACCCTTCATCCCAAATTATGCTGTTTCTCTTTTTTTTTGGAAGGATCTTAAATTTACTCTTTATATCTCCTACCGTGAAGGCATCATGACGTAGCCGCACATAGTAAAAACAGAATCTTTCTTTTCTATTTTTTACTAACGTTTGGCAGTTTAGGAAATATTCCAGCATTGACCAAAATAAAATAAAAATATAGTGACAATAAAAATCAAGTATGCAGTGATGCCTTTTATGACGTTTCACTTCAGAGGACACGCCTACATTTCCTGTCGGCATGCGTACGCTGCTTCTCTATAGCTCAGTTAAACCAACGCTCACGGGAGCTTGTTTTACCCACAGAGATGATTTTAATGCTGAATACTAACCTTCACTGTATTTTCTAAACAATAATATAGATATCGGACCGTTAATCTTATTTTTAGTCAAAGAGATCGACTTCCTGTGCAAATAGTTAGCTCGTGGCTAACAAGTTAAATGTGAAGAATGAAAACAGGCAACGAAAACAGCAGCAGTAGCATCATGGACATGTTTGAACAAGGCAAAGTGTTGAAAATCTGCGCTCCTATGGTCCGGTATTCAAAGTAAGAACTTTGATCTTACGGGGATGTTATTTTTTTTAGTGTGTTCGTTGTTGCTAACATACCTTTTCCACAGGTTGGCTTTCAGGTCTCTTGTCAGGAGGTACAACTGTGATGTCTGCTACACCCCAATGATAGTAGCAACTGACTTCTTACGATCTGTCAAAGCCAGAGACAGCGAGTTTACCACCAATGAACGTGAGTGCTCTAAATGTTATTTCATCTGTAATAATACTCTACAAAGCATTGTAAAAAAAAAAAAAAAGTTGGTGACACTTTTTGATGCGATAAACAGCGATTATTGCGTGTTTACTCAGGTGATCGACCCCTCATTGTGCAGTTTGCAGCCCATGATGCCCAGACCTTGGCAGATGCAGCTTGTGTGGTTGCACCTTTCTCAGATGGAGTTGATCTCAACTGTGGCTGTCCTCAGAGGTGCTGCTAATGGGGGGAAAAATGACCTAATCTTATAGCTTTTACTCATGCCTTAGTACTATTGTTATAGGTGATTTATTTCTCATAAACATATCAGTATGTTTTGAGTCTTTATATTGCAACAAATGCGTTCAACCCTTTTATATCTTGAACCTTGAATTAGTTTGCTTGGTGTGTTTTTAGATGGGCTATGTCAGCTGGTTATGGTGCATGCCTCATCAACAAGCCTGAGCTTGTTAAGGACATGGTGAGACATGTCAGAAACCAAGTGGACAACCCAAACTACACTGCATCCATCAAAATAAGGTAAAACATGTAGGGCTAAGATAACTCATGGGTCCTGTAACCTTTACAGGTCCTGGAAAAACTATCCATGGGTAAGGTTGCACGTGATAAACCAACAGAAAGTGGTACCTCACTATTTGTATTTAGTATCCTTAATTCAGTTAACCCTCAATAAAATTCAAAGAATCGTTAAAAAAATATGTGTTGAGTTTAATCACAGGATCTAATGCTTAAGCTTGGTACTTAGATTAGAAATGGACGTTTGTTTCAGTGTTTTTCTAAAGACAGTGCCACACCCACAGGATCCACAAGGATTTAAGGAGGACAGTGGATTTGTGTCAGAAAGCAGAGTCAGCCGGTGTCTCGTGGATAACAGTCCATGGCCGAACAACAGAGGAACGCCACCAGCCAGTTCACTATGACGCTATAAAGACAATCAAAGACAGTGTGTCTGTTCCTGTCATTGCCAATGGAGACATAAAGTACCTTCGTGATGTGGAGTCTACTCACCAGCTCACTGGTGTGGATGGTATGTTTGCTTGACCGGCCGTCAAACATTCAGGAGTGTCAGCATGTCCCCTTTAATCGCTAATGCTTTCCTTGTTTGGACCCCACTGTTCAGGTGTGATGGCCGCTCGAGGATTGCTGGCAAACCCCGCAATGTTTGCAGGGTATGAGGATACGCCGTTGCAGTGCATATGGGACTGGGTGGACATTTCCATTGAGCAGGGCACTCCATTCACATGCTTCCACCAACATCTTATCTATATGCTGGAGAGGGTCAGCTCCCAGCCGGAGAGAAAGGTCTTCAATTCTCTATCTAGTACCTCTTCTGTAATAGATTACCTTCAGAACACATATGGAACAGTTCAGGATTTTAAAACTTAAGCATTTGTGAATGTTATCATTTAATTTTTATGAATTTTTTTATGCAAAATAAAATTTCAAAGCTTTGCTTTTTAATTTTCCCCATTCCTGTATCAATGTTTTAATTTCTTTTGTTTTTTTTTTTTTATTGTTTTCTGACATCCTATTTCCACCATATCGTGAGGGTCATAATGGTTGTTCTGCAGTAGGATATGAGGTTAAGCTGTTTGGTTGTGGAAGGTTAAAACTGAAATATTTTATTGGGACAAGGATCTTTACATTAAACAAACACGTGAAATATTAATCTAGTATTAAAGAATGAAAGATTTATATATCCAAGTTTCACTTAAGTATATATTTATAGTTAAAAAAGGGTTTTGTGAACTACCAACACCATGAGGCTCCCTTTCACTGAAGAGCATTGTACAGAAATGATAGAGAAATAAGTTGATGCAAGCTTGGTAATTTCAGTTTAGGCAACGGGGCGTGAAGTTTTCTAGAAGACGTTTCACCTCTCATCCGAGAGGCTTCTTCAATTCGAAGTTAAGGTGTGGCGCACTGGGATTAATATACTGTAGGCGTAACAAAAGAATAAGAGGGGAAAACAACAAAACAAAAACAAAAGGTGACTGATCCCTCCTACTGGATGAGCCATGGAGGTCACCTGGGGGGTGTTGATGGTTGTCGGGGATTCTGATAATTCATTAACTCCCTCGTCGGAGTGGTATTGGTCACATGCATTCACTTATTAGAATCAAAGTGTTATAATAGTTCATGCTTGTCTACACATTTTTTCCACATGCTTTTTACAACACATGCGTGGAACGTACGACAAATTGACAGCAATGGTACAGGATTTATTTCAGTCCATTTAAACTAGTATACACCCTTTTCTTCAAGTTTTCTATCTATAGAAAATACCTACTTTTGCAAAGAAGGAAGGCTTTTAAATTACTTGCAAAATATGGAAATGTATGGTACTGAGGTCCAACAATAGCCTGCCTGTCTGTCTAGCTAGCTATCTAGTCTGGTATCTGGTACATTTTCATAGGTAAATTCAGGTTTTTGGGTAAGTTTTGCTTCTAGTCTGATGCACTGATCATGCATATTTTTGACCTTATAGATCATAGTAATACTAAAGCCAAGGGATTCGTAGAAAGTCGTCACAGTGAAGTTTATAGTTTTCATAATTGTTCCTTATTTTCAAAGGGGCATTGCCACTCGCAATATGGCGGACGTGTCGACGTATCGTTTCAACTGATAAACGCAGGCATCGCATGTGCTAGGGCTGAAACAGGAAGAGGTGAAACAGGAAGACAAACTTTACTCTGAGAAGAAACTCCCCCCTCCGTTAGCATCTTGGTGATTTATCGGTAAGTTTCGCAGGTTTAAAAGTAAAATACAACTAAAACACTTTCTATACTGCTGATCTGAGTTTAACACAACTGTCATTTTCACGTTAATGGTAGCTTTAGCTTAAGCTGTTGCGTAGATTAGAAGATCATGTTTTTTATTACTTGTGATATATGAAAATGTGGTTCTATTTAGCTAATTTTAAACGTTTTGACATGTGTACTTTATTCATATAAAAGTCTGTTTTCTCACTCAGATGCATCGTCAGGTTATGTGAGCTGTAAATTTGAAAGTTAGGAATCTTTATTTGGAAAACTAGCTAAGTAGCACATTGTGTAAGGCTTTAGCTCATGGCTATCTGTGACTTAAGAATGCAGTATTTGTGAAGCTGGTTCTGCTTGTTGAGCAAGCTTTCTTCTTGAGCTTTTCTATGTTTGGGTATTTTCAGGAGACAAAGATGACTCTACAGTGGACTGCCGTGGCTCTCTTCCTCTATGTGGAAATAGGCGTCATTCTCATCCTCTGCTTACCTTTCATCTCAGCCAGAAGGTTGGTATGGGGAGATTTTTGAGATTATAAGAGATTATAATTTAAGATTATAGTAAAAGTTTGTGATTTTTTTTAAATCTTTTTTACTGTAAATGCATTCAATATGTTCAATGCATTTTTATAATTAAATCCCAATTACTAAACCTATTTGTATATATATGTAAAAAATTAATAACTCAATCTTGTTTTACAGAATGTATTCCACTAGTCCAAATGACCAGTATTTTTTTTTTTGTTGGTTCACTTGTGAATCTGATCATGAAAAAAACAAATAAAAATATTTTTAATGTGCTTAATTTGTTGTTTAGGCGCTTCAAACTTATCCTCTTAACAAACGGATCCTTTTAAAAAGTGAGGAATGAGAAAAAAATAATCCATCATTGTTAAGGATATGTATGTATGTTCAGTTATAAAATCCATGCTTTTTCCTCTTCAAACTAAACACATTTGATTTTCATGGCCTCAGATTTAAGCAGTTTAGAACAATTCATTTTACTACTGGTATAAAATGGAATATGAAAGGATTATCAGCAATAAGGCTGCCCAATATATTGTTAATAGAGCATCAAAACATTACTATGTGCAATGTTAGAGTAAAAAAAGCACCGTTTAGATTGCATCCCCTGTAAGCACTTAGAAATTCAGACGTATGCTGTACAGATATTTGGTGAATGAAATAGATTTGAAAAGCAGTTGGTGCTCACAGCCTAATATGTTGCAAGTGTCCAAGAAAAGGTGACAGAAAGCATCACAATTATGGATATGAAAGCAGGCATTGGAAAGATTTTCAATTTATTCCATTATCACAATAGTGTCTCCATAACACAGCTTTTCTTATACTACACAACAGTAAAACAGGACAATTTACTGAACTTTACTCTAGTTTTACATTTTACCAAATAGATCCTTTTCATTTATGGGGGGGGAAAGGCAATAAAAACATGATCCCTGGTGGAAAATATTTTCCAACAATACACAACTCACAATCATTAACCAAATACAGGAACTGGCTGTAGGGCAAATACTTATTTACATCTCTAAGCAAATGTTTGATGCTGGTATATTAACTGTTGAGGATGTGGAGGAATCTATCTCAATGGCCTCCATTATAATATACTTTATTACATGAAAATCAAATCTATTATTCACTTATGTGCTTCTTTCTACATTTTACAAAATAATTTCGCTTCCAATAAAGCTTGCCGATGTAGGGTTTCCATAGCTTAATCCAAATTCTATCTGTAGTCATTTTTTGGAGAGAAATGCACAGGAAGAAATGTTGTTCACAACTATTCTTCGACCCTCATCAAGTTCTATAGACTGCAAACGTGAGATACTTCCCTCCGTTGCAAATTAGTTTTTACTTTCTACAGTTAAAATGTTGGATATCATCCAATTCTTTTTAGATGGATTGAACAGCAGAAAAAATATTCCAGGTTTTAGTCGGACAGCCAACGTCAGGGTTTAGCAACTTTTCCAAATCAAACGGACATTTTTGGATTTGCTTCCACTGATAAGATTTTCCTGAAGCCACAAAGTCTCTGTGATCCTTTGGAAAAAAACACCAATAATGTGATTCTGGCTATGAAATGTCATTGGGGTATTTTGTGAAAATGCTGTTGAAAACTTTTTTGGTTACCTTTAAATGTAAAATAAATGCTGCTTCATGTTGTGCCATTTTGGCCTTTCCGTTTTGGCCTCATCACAATTTAATATTTGTACATTTCCTCAAAATCTCAAACATGTTTTTTTTCATTCCCTTGCAGATGGCAGAGTATTTTTCAGCTGAGAATTTGGAGCTGGATGGCTAAGTTCTGGAACAAAGTTTTTCTCACCATGATCATAATCCTTATTGTTCTGTTTCTGGGTAAGAATGAAGGGCTCTGGCTTAGTTCAACACTTAGCCAGTCCTAATAAACAACGTGTTGCTGTTTAGCCCTGTCTAACTTCTGTTTTGTACCCATAGAGAAATGATTAGGTATAGGTATAAAAGGTGGAAATATCTAATCATAAAGTGTCAGTTTTTCATTTACAGTTTACTTTATATAAATTTTTGCCCTTGTCTGTAGTTCTGATTCCCTATTTCTGCTAGTTCACTCTTCTAAACCGTGTTAGATTATTGTCGCTGATTGATATGTGAATTGACCTCCTGCAGAGATTCTAACTAACTATAGTAGATTTTAGAAAATTATTTTACACTATTGGTTTTATGCAAAACATTGTCGAGACGAAACCTGCGGCTTTGCCTTCTTTTGACAGGAAATATAAATCTGGTATAAATGACTAAATCTGCAAAAGTACAAAAGCAAAGCTGTAAAAAGACCAGAATCTGAAGGAAATGTGTTGTTAATTTAAAAAAAACAACATAATTTTCACATATTTTTTTAACTGTCATTATGACTGTAGAATATGTAACAAGTAATCTGTAAAAAAAAAAAAAAAAAAAAAAAAATCAAGCTCCTCACAGCTGTCCAACTGCTGTTTGTAGAAATGTCCCACTTCCAGCCAGAAAGGACCAATCAGATCTTCCTTTTAAGCTCAGGATTTGCTGTGCTCTACAGCTGTGCATCAATGTCAAGCGCATCATTGATGTTCAGTTCCTTTCAGTGCGACCAGTGAATATGTCATAGCTTTTTCTATCTTCTTTAATTCAATTCAGTTTATTTTTATAGCTCCACCTCACAACACATGTAATCTCAAGGCGCTTTACAAAGACAATTCAGTCAAATTACACAGTCAGATTAGTTAAGTTTTCGATCGAAGTAAAACTTTAGACATCGATGGGTTGATTGCAGGCTTCACTGTAGAGAGACCTGTAGAGTAGCAGAAGAAAAGCCAGAAGGACCTGAAACTCCCTTAACAAAGCTTGAAGTCTTGTTAGTAAAGTACGCAGTAACACATTTAGGAGATTAGCAGTAATTCCACAACGGTGTTGCAAAGTCCTCAGCATGAAAAGTCGCTGTTGGCTGTGTTAAAAGGCGCTAGATGTCGTCAGCATCTAATCCTGCATATTTTATGTCATCCAGCTGCAGGAGTTTCCGAATCCCCCCCTGACTTTTTTCTTTTTCTTTTCTTCTTTGTGGGCGTCTTTCAAAGCAACACAAAGAGATATTAGGATAGCTGGAGGAACACAACTTGTGGGGATTTTCTATAGAAACTTTTAAAGAAACAAGTAAAGAAAATTACACATAATTCTGCCATTTAGTTCCATACTCCATGCTAGTCGATTGCAGAAATGCATCATTAGTTGTTTGCCATGCAGCAAACACATGCGCTTTTCATTTGCAGTCTGGATTCAAAATGGAAAGCTTCACTCTGCTGCAGCGCAGCAAACCTGTCCTGCATGATGACAGCGGGCAGTGAGTGAGAGAGAGATTCATTCACTCTGGAGGACAGAGCTCGGTGCTTTTATGACGCCAAAGTCTCCATTAACACAGAAAAAAAGTCATTTGATTTAGCACCAGGCAGTTATTTTGAAATGAAGGCACTAGAGGGGTCTGAAAAGTAACTAAATGTAGCGACAAACATGCTAAGCTAACAACACTGTTCCCCAAATATATTGTTTTGTATTGTAGCTTTGTGGTTTTTATGACATATAATCTTATCTGTATTTTAGAATGCTATAACAAAGAGGCATTTTAAAGGTTTCCTTGGTAACAGATTGATTTGAAAAACCTGATAAATGAAAGAGCAATGTTTAGTTATTTATTTTAGTTATTTATTTTTATTGTTCAGACTGAGGTTCAGTTCACAGATTCTCTCTGAACATCATGCAGTTTCTCAGTAGTTCTCATCTTTTCTTTTTTAGATGCTGTTCGTGAAGTGAGGAAATACTCTAATAGAGAGATTGGCACAGATGCAAAGGTTCAACCGAACATGTTTGACCACCTGCACATGAAGCTTTTTCGGGCTCAGAGGAACCTCTACATCTCTGGTTTTGCAGTTTTTCTCTGGCTGTGAGTGCCTGAATTCATGTTCTGTAAACCAAAATCTTTTCAAGACCACGCTGTCCTCAAGCTGTGGTGTTGTTTGCAGGGTTATGAAGCGACTGGTTACTTTAATTAACCAGTTAGCGTCTGTGTCTGGGACAACAGCTGCTCTCCAAACCCAGGCTGATAATGCAAATAAAGCAACAGAGAAGTACAAGAAGGATAACGAGCAGCTGAAGCAGGTCAGACTCACTAATACAGATACTAGATGATACCACAAGGGATTTTTTTTGTGTGTGTATAAAGTGATTTATTTTTTTTTGCTAGTTTAATTAGTGATTTTATGTGATCATTATCTGTGTGATAAGTTAAGACTTCCCTTTAATTTCAGACCCTGATGGAAGGAGTGGGTGACAAGGCAACAGCAGAGGGCATGGAGCTGCTGAGGAAAGAAGTGGGGAAACTGAAAGACGAGCTGAAGTCCTCTGGTGTCGGTGAGTTTATTTGTCCTCATCAACATATTCATTTGCGTATGTAGCGAGTAGGAGCTACTTTATGGTCGGTAACCAACCAGTCTAATAAATATTCAATAGCGTGATCTGGAATTTATTTAAGGAATGAGAAACTTTTCCTTTGATTCTTGACGATGAAGAGTAGATTTTTTTTGTGTGTGTAATTTTGAAAGAAAGAATGGAAATAAAAAAATCTGGACAGATTTATTTTGGTGAATCTAAGAATGGCAATGTTATAACATTGAGTTTATTAGTTGAAGTGTGTAAGAAAACAAAATCCAAAGGATTATCTCAGTCTACACATTTTTTTTATTGTGATCCAAATTTCTTGTGGAAGCAGCTCCATTTACAAAGTATGTCCTGTTCTGATGTGCGGTTGGGTCCTTTTGCAGCCCTGAAGAAATCTCAGTCAGAGGCAGATGAAACAAAGGCGCAGATGGAAGGACTCGCCCGGGAGTATGAGAGGCTGCTGAAGGAACACCAAGACCTCCAGGTCCGTACAAAACATTTAGCAACACTCACTAAATTCAGTAGGAAATCCACAGGTTGGAGACGCAGATTTCCCATTATTTCATCTTTCATATGACGCCTTTCTGCTGCCATATAGTTCAAGTGTTCCCCCTGGTATTAAGTACAATAAAACATGAATTAAAAATATTAGTTTTGTTTACTGCATTTATTTTACCCTTTGTGATGTATATTTCCTTGTCTTTCAGAATCGGTACGATGATGGGAACAAAAAGGACGACTAGTGATGATGGTGCAACTTTCTGAAATCATCATGAAAGCCATGAAAACACATTGCATCCATCCAATATGCTGTCACTGTTTATATTATTAAAGCTGGATCGGATTCTCTAAAGAGGAAACCTTAGAGTCATATTTCTTAAAGGTTAACACTTGGGTGAATATTTGTTTTTATAATTAAATGGTTGCTTCATATTTTCTACCCTAGTATAAGTAAAATCATTTCAGCTGAAAGCATCAGCGAGGACATTATGCAGAATGAAGGGGATGGTTATTTGATCACAGAGTGTGTAATGAGTTAAATTAAGATGAATGCTTTCTAGTTGGAGTTGCTAATTTAAGCCCTTAACACAGATTAGCATGCATTTATAAAAAGAAAAAAAAGCACTTATTGCTGTCAGTGATTTTTAAATGAATATTTCTGCATGAAGATAAAGCTTACAGGTAGACCTTGCCCCTAGATGAGGCTTTTCACATTTCTGCTGCATTTCAGCTGATGTTCTCTCCCACCCAGTAAGTTGGGATTCTACCAAGTTTTGAGACGTCAAACACGTTTACCTTTGGGGTTTTTTTGTTTGTTTACCTTTAACCTGTTAATACTGATTAAATTCTGTCACATGTAAACAGTCTTGCTGGATAAAATATTTCGTATAATAATTATGGGTTAACTGAAAATAAGAAAAAAAATAAAGATTGGAGTTTTAACATGTTTACGTAAAAGTTCAGACATGTCTAGTTATTGTCTTTAACAGGTGTGTTTAAAAAAAAAAAAAACATGAATGTATGAATGTTTTTTTTCTAATATATTTTTTGTTACATCAGTTAAGATATGTCACTGTTTGAAGATTTCTAGTTCTCTATGCTAGTTATTTTAGTAATTCACAACATGATTTGTGACCTTTTCAGGTTTTGTTTGTTTTGTACAAAGAAATTGGACTGAAGTGCCTTTTCAGCTGGTCTTTAATAAAAAAATAGGTTTGGTTATCCTTTGCTTTGTTTGGTTCCTTTCACTGATAAGTACTACCAAAGCCATGATGTTATTTTTAGATAGTAAATGTTTATTTTTGATTGACATTTGATATTCACATTTTACAAAAATAATCCAGGAAATATATTTACAATCTGGTTACTTTAATGCAGCTGAATGCCTTTTATATTATTGGTTTTTTTTATCTGTATACCTGCTCTGTAGCTCACTGTGCCCTGAAATGGAAATCAAATGACCAATAGACAACATAGACAAAAAAAAAAACAATAAAAATTAAACCTTTTTTTTCAAAATATATTTTTTAGGCATCACTGAAAACCTGATTTTTGTGATAAGGATGATAACCCATGTGTTCAAATCTTTAATCTGTTGCTTTGTAATTAGTAGACAATGACCTTGCAAAACACCCCTATAGCATCAGATTTGGTAGCTGAAGGATTTTACAATCCAACAAAAGGTTCCCAATCATGCGTAAAACACTGGCAAACGCGGACCTACAGCGTGGAACCCTTTATGCAAAAGAAAAAAACAAACTTTCTCACCAAGTGAGATAAACCAGTTTCTCAAAACCAGATCCTTTAAGACTCCTTACATAAAGTTTTTTTGGTTTATGAAATTTATCCAACAAAACAAAATCTGGGGAAAGAAAGGGAAGAAAATTCAGCAGAATCACACAACTAAGCTGTGACATCACAGGTTATAAAAATTGTTTTTTAGCTAAATGTTCTGTTTTTTTGCCATAATTACGCTGCAAGAAAAAAAAAAAGAATTATTTTAATTTAAAATAAATTCCCAGACTGGCTAAATTCTTTACAAGAAAATGTTGACATCCATGTGTTTAGGAAGAAAAATACCCAATTTCGAAATACATTTATTTTACATACTTATTGGCAGTGGCAGAAAGTCAGCCTACGGTGTATGCATGACTAGGATGTAACCAGTAGAACTTTAAAAGTTGCACTTTATAACCAAAAATATTTGCTCACCCATCTAAATTATTGGAATCAGGTGCCCCAATCCCTCTCATGGCCACAGGTGTATAAAATCAAGCACCCAGCCATGGGTGCTAGTTGTTACAAACATTGGTGAAACAATAAGGAGCTCAGTGGATTCCAGAGTCGAACTGTGACCGGATGCAACCTGTGCAAATAATCCAAGTGTGAAATTAAATATTCCACAGTCAACTGTCGGCTGTATCCTGAGAAAATGGAAATGTTTGGGAAGGACAGCAACTCAGCCACAAAGTGCTAGATCACATAATCTGATGGACCAGGGTCAGCGGATGCTGAAGCTAACAGTCCAAAGAGGTTTGCCAACTTTCTGCAGAGTCAATCTCTCCACACCTCCAAACCTCATGTGGCCTTCAGGTTATCCCAAGAACAGTGGAGACATGTTCTCTGGAGAGAAAAATAACTCATTTCCATCTGGAAATCTGATGGACAAGTCTGGGATTGGACGTTGTCATGAGAACAGCACCCGTCTGACTGCATTGTGCCAAGTGTGAAGCTTGGTGGAGGGGTGATTCTTTTTTTTTTGTTTGTTTGTTTTAGGAGCGGGGCTTGGCCCCTTAGTTCCAGTGAAGTGAACTCTGACTGCTTCAACAAAAAAGACCTTTTGGACAATCAATGCTCCCAACTTTGTGGGAACATTTTGTAGCCGACTCCTTCCTCTTTCAGCATGACTGTGAACAAAGCAAGGCCCATGAAGACATTGATGGCAGAATCTAGTGTGAGTGAACTTGACTGGTCTGCACAGAGTCCTGACCTCAACAGATGGGATGAATTAGAGAGGAGAGTTGAAGCTGTTCTAAAGGATATGACACTAATTAGAACCCCTTTGGATTAGTAATGGGATGTCTCTTATGCTCATATGTGAATCAAGGCAGGTGAGTGAATACTTTTGGCAATTTAGTGTACGTTTTGATGGTTTTAACTTTGATAAATATTTTTGAATCGGATACAGTCTCTCCTTCACATCTGCTTTTGTAATTCATATTTTTGCCACCTGTTAAGTTTCATTTTGTGCTTGCATATATTCTTGATAATTAAAATAACAGAGTAGGCTAATCGAGAGAAATACAAAACGGTTTTTAAAAAAGTATTAAAGACCTTGATGAATCTCTGGGGAAAAAGTAACCTCAACCGATTTTTTTTTTTTGACAAGGGGTGTTCTAATGCCCACCCAGTCCTGGTTAAAATGAACTTGACTATATGAAGTAACCACAAAGAAGAAAAAAGAAAAAAAAAAAAAAACAGCACCCTTTCTTGGAGTGGCCAGCCTAACAAAATTACTCAAAGCATTCATGGTTCAATAATGAGAGACTGGGCAAAAATGGCATCCATGACTGAATTACTGACCAAAAACACCAAGTTTCTTCAGACATTTCTGTTATCCTTCCCAAAACTTACATGAAGATCTTTTGAGGACTAAAAAATTAAGAGTTCTGCAGTATTACATTTGTCAAAGTATTTCAAAGTAAAATCTGAAGAAATCTGTGGGAGGTAAATTTTGTTTTTTTACAGCTTACAATAAACCTAACTAACTAAACCTGGTTGCTATTGTTCTACTCGTCCTGATTAGTTAAACAATTCTGTACTGATTTGGTTAAAATTCCAGGAATTTCTAAATGGCAAAAAAGTATTTTTTTGTCGTTTTTTTTTTTTTTTTTTTTTTTTTCAACTGATCAGAAATCACTTTAGTTAGTAACTACTGAGTAACGTATAGAAGAATACAATCAAATTTTCTATTTCCTGTTTAAACATCTCCATATTTTTGTATTTACAAACTTAAGGCAGTAAATAATTTTGTTGCTTTTTTTTTTTTAGTTTTTTATAATGTATAATTTAGGTGCATTTTTTTTTTAAATATCCTTTAAAGCACTTATTTCACAGTTACTGAAATTACTTCAAAAAATTGTCAATTTATCAAAATGTGTTTTCTGATTATTGAGAAAAGCTTCATTTGAGAGTAAAAACCTGAGCAAAGATCAGAATGATTTAGGGTTTTGGCACAAATGACCATTGGTCACACCGAAAAAACACACAAAAGCAACTAACAGAGCATATTCAACAATCTCTGCAGATATATGAGCAAAACATAAAGAAATACACCCTGTGGTTCCACTTGATACACTTAACCTGTTCACCCATCCCAAAAAACACCCAACATAGAGTATATTAACTAACAAGTGATGCAACACAAACTATTTTTTTGCATTAAAACACAATAATTAACAGATTGTTCTCAGAACTATCTTCTAAAATGGGACACAGTCTTTAAAAAAGTTTGTTGTGGGTTTTTTTTTTCCTTGGCAAAAAAAAAAAGCAGAATTAGATTGTAGCTCTCACTGTGGTTATTGTGGATACACAATCAGAACTTTTAAATGTTTGAGCAGATTTTATCAAAACAAAATTTCACTTGATTACTGTGAATTCCACTTTTCCTTGTTTTTAACACCATAAGGAAACGGCACAAGCAGCAATCCAATCAAATCAAACTTTGTTTGTTAAAAAGAAGAAAAAAAAAAAGGTCAAAGGCTTTTTAAAACTACATTAAAACATTTCACCACTTCTACTCTAGATTAAAGACCAGCAGCTTTAGACTCAAATCGATAAGTTCACATGTGAATCAGGAGGACAGCTGGAACACAGAGGTAACTGTTGAGTGAATGAGGCACATACTGTTTACTTAACATGACATCGCCAGCTGCAAATCCTCCCAGGAACACATCCGAACTAGGAAATAAAGTAAAAATAAAATATAACATTTGTAGAAAAAGCCTATGATTTCTAGACCACTTGACCCATTTTGTTTAACAAGATCAGTAACAGAGATAAACCATCTTTTTTTTTTAAATGACTCTTCAGAGGCAGCTCAATAGATGCTGGTGTTTAAAACAAACTGTACTGTTTTGTATTGGCCACCACGTCCCAGTCACATTCCCACTCTGAGCCTTGTGTCTGGATTGAAAGTTAAAGAATGTACATTCCAAAGATATGTCAGGTGAGTCAAACTTCTCAACATCTTCACACATTCAGCAGTACAAATATAGATTCTTATGGTCTATAACAGGTGATTAAACAAAACACGTGATTCCCTGCAAATCTTTCATAAGTATATATTTATATATATGTCTGTGTCCGCATCAGTTGGTACATACTTTGGATGTACTTTTTCAGTGATGAACATAAAACAAATGTTGAGTCTCTTCTGCTTCTGAGCAGTCATAACTGCGTATGTCTGTCTGTGCTGTTCTCTGAGGCGTTCACACCTAGATCAGAATTCAGAATCACAAACTCATCCTTCCTGAGTGCCTCCAGTTCGGTCCCACCATTTGTCAGGGCACTGTGCAGGATGCTTTTTTTCTCCTCCTTCAGCTGTCGACTGAGCAGGATGAAGCCCGGGATGCAAATAATAAATGAGATAGTCCTTAGGCTCAGAGTAAGGCCCAGATAAGCTATTCTAAAAGGGAAGAAAGTAAAGAGATAAGTGTTTTGCTAAATTAAAAAAAGAGAAGAAAACAAGAGTCTGAGGGAAATCTGGAAAATGAAAAAAAAAAAACATAAGGCGTGGGGTTGATCTTTATATATATACATATATATATACATATATATATACACATATATATATACACATATATATATACACATATATATATACACATATATATACACATATATATATATATATATATATATATATATATATATATGATTAAGAAAATGACAAAACAATTAGCTAATTAATTATAAATTCAGCACGTGTATAACAAAAGCATTTGCACCAAATACTAAGAATGTATATTTCTAACTTTAAAGGAAATAAAATAAAGAATTCTGACAAAAAAAATCTAATTTCCCTGCATTTAGTCACTGGACATGAGGATCATAATCCTAAATCACCTGAACAGGGGAAGTGTAGCCTAATTTAATGAGAAATGCACAAAAAAAAGCATTGTAGGTCAATTTAAACAGTGGTTTCAAATGTGCACAACCTGGTAATGCTGAATCTAATGGGATATTATAGATCATTTCGTCCAAATATTACATCCGTCTCATCATATTATTAATGTTGAAGTCCTACTTGCTACTGTTTAATCTCTAAGTGACTCAGGGGTTGAAAACACATGGGGCAATTATTCTTCTCTTGTTGTTGACTGTTGACTCTGAGTAATACCAATTGATCAAGCTTTTTCTAATATTCTTCACTACAAAATGAGTAGTAAAGTACGTACGATTGGAGCTGATATTGTATCGGTTGATACCTGAAGCTGCAATATTGACATCTTATCAGGATAAAAAAGTTGCATCAGTACATCTCGGCAACTTTTTTTTTCAGCTTTGATTTCTGGTTAGATAAAAAAAAAGGGCTTTAGAAGGCCATGCAGGCTTTCATCAGCTCCAATATTGACTGTTGCAGTGGACTTGATCTGTAATATAAACCACGGCTCCCTCAGCTGGATCCAACTGGTTCTCGTGGTATTTTAAGAAATACTAGGAGACACGGCAACATCAGTCTAATACTTAACTCCCTCCACCTGGTCAAGCACCTTAAAGGCTGATTTTAAACTCGTAATTTTGTTTTCAATGTTATAAATTGCATCACACTACCTGTGATCCTTTAAAAGAACATAATGCAGTCAGAGATATCCAGTCTGCTATCATAACCTTTAGAGCTACAGATCATTGGTGATTGTGTGTGTGTATGTATATGTGTGTATATATATATATATATATATATATATATATATATATATAATCATGCAAGCTTAAAATAATTTGCTTGGACCTGTTTTCAGCACACAAAAGCATTATTAGTTTTTACTAATGAATGTTTCTGATGGTAATTGTTCGACCTCACTGTTACTCATTTCCCCTTTCAGTTGTCAAAATGAGACCAAATAGTGATGATGAACTTATAAGCTGTAAGACAGCATCAGCAATATTATAAAAGTTGTTCTATAATAATTTATCGAATAAAAGATTTGAATGACTTTATACTAGGGGACTTTGAACTTTGAAAGTTAACAGTGTAGTTTTTGTCCATATAAGCTTAACTGATTCATTAATTTGCTCAAGTTCTGGGCACTACCTGTAAGCGGTGGTATTATAGATTCTGCAGGCTCCAACTCCTCCACATCGTTTCTGACCCCATTTGAGGCATGTGGTGTCTATGATTGCTCCAAAGTAGATGGGTGCTGGGATTCCTGCTGTAGAATCAGCAAAAAATTAGGGTTAGAATCGAGCCCCGATTAACCAGTAAAGAACTACTCGGAATAGTTGCAGTGAGCATTAAACATCTTTAGTAAGGTTTTAAAAAGAGGTATTTTTATTCCAGATGGGCTTCAAGGTAGACTTACCAAGTGTACGTGTTGCCAAAGCATGAAAGCCAAGCGCCAGAGATTTTAGTTGTGGTTTTATGCACCTGCATGAAGGAAAAATAAATATTTTTAGCTATTTACTATGGAAAAAAAAAAACACTTTTAGGCACCAGTGCCTGGAACACATAAGCCTGGATGAGTTTTAGTTGTATTATATTTATTGACTACAAAGGAGAATGTTTAATCTTGGCTGTTATTGCCGTTCAATTATATTGAAAGCGCTATGCTGCCACCTATTGGTAAGAGTTGTATACTCCTTTTTTATTTTTATTTTACACACTCTTATAATGTAGAATGTAGAATCTGTCTTAAAAGCAAAAACCCCAAATAACAGTTGTTTTTTATGTATATACTTTTATAAACTGAATGTTTTATTTAACTTTAAACTGATCCAAGCAGTAAGAATTTTACAAACCTGCTATTAAAGATGCAAACAATCTTTGGCTTAATCTTACTAAAATTAATATTAATATTACTATTTCACACATTTCAGTTTTATAAATGAAAACAATAATAATCTAAGATCATCAAAATGTAAGAAAGAAGTAAAAGGTGAAGAATTAGTTTCTTTGACTTGAACAGAGATTAAAGGATGGCAGTATTTTGTTAGTATGAGAAATTAATTTAATTTGTAAGTTTCTTCTTCTAGCTATCTTATTTAAGTCTTATAAAAAGTGAGTAGACAAAAAATTATAATCCCCCACCTACTCTTCAAAGCATATTTAATACGATTAGTACAGCCATTACAAAAAGTAAGGCAACAGAGACTTTTATGTTCCACAAGATTCTTTAACATTGGCCAAACTGACACTGATTTAGAATGGACGACACAGGCACTACTTTTTATATCTCAAAGCAGAGATAAATTCTTGATAAACTTGGTAAAAATAAAATATACTTCTTGCCAAGTCTTTAGATGTCAGAACATAAAAAATATGACTTTCACAAAAGTTTTAAATAAACTCCGCTTCATCAAAATGGACAACAGTTTCCATTTATTAAAAGGAGCATCTAAAATGAAAAGCCAATGAATCAAAAACAAGGGCAAAGTGTGTTAACACAATGCAAAATGGGAAAGGAATCGGTAGAAGAAGCCAGTTTAGAGTCTAAATTACAGCAATCTGCGGAAATTGATAAAATCATTAACATTCACGACAGGACAGTAAGAAAAACACTGAACGAGAATAGCTGGTTTGATGCTGAGGTGAAACTTTTCTCCCAAAAATATTTGGCTCCATGACTTGGGTCTGAAAGGCAGTGTTACATTGAACAAGGCATGGCCCCATGTTTGGGAAAAAAGCAGAGAAAGTACATTTCCACAAACATAGTGATGGACAGCTTATCTATTTGGACTAATCATCTCAAAAACAACAGCAAATGGCCTAGTCAAAGTCTAAACCTCAGTGGCAGTGGTACAGGGGTAGAGAATGTAAATCATGTAGACAGTCCTAAGACCTTAATTAGGTAGTAATGAGTTGAAGTCCTAGCTCGGTGACAAAACTTTGATATGACCTGCAGGATGCTAAAAAAGTTGTGTATATTCCTGTTTTCACATCCATAAAATAGGTTCTGGATGGAGCTGTTGACACGTTCTCTATCAGACATGTGTCTGAATGGACATACTGAGACGCCCAGGTAGTAAATTTACAATCCAGTATATTGTCTCATGCCTCAATTTACCTATTAAACATTTTGTCTGAATTCCAATAATTGGCCACATGGAGGCGCTCAAGTTTCTTCAGTTTCCTCTCTGTGTTTGAGTCTGTCTCAACTCAGCCTCTTACACAGCTTCTCTATTGCTTACTTAGGTTTAAGAAATAAACGACGGCCGGTACAACCAATTACCAAAAAAAGATCATTGTTGCCATGACCATTCAGTTATCATTTTTGACTAAAATTTATTGTATTTTTATTTATCAGAAATGATCAATGTTTGACAAGGCCCCAAAGATATGTATGTGTGTATATTATAGCAGATTTTAGAATTTAGTGTGATATGTAAACGCTTTGCTGCAATAAAAACTATTATTTATTTTTCCCAGTTTTACCAGATTAATCTAAAGAGGCTTTTGACGAGTTGTTAACCTCACAGTTTCATGAAAAACAGATTTTGCTTTATAGTGAGCAAATAATTTGGGGTTCTCGCAAATTTGTGTCTGATGTTTGTTTTATGAGACTTTTGGAGTATAAATAGAAAAAAACATAATTGGGGCATGCAGGTGGCGCAGTGGTTAGTGCACATGACCCATGTATGGAGGCTTTAGTCCTTGATGCAGGCGACCAAGGCTCGAATCCAGCTTGTGGTGTTTTCCCGCATGTCTCTCCCCCTCTCTCATACCCCCTTTCCTGTCAGCCTGCTGTCAGAAAAACGAGCCACTAGTGCCGTAAAAAGCTAAAAAAAAAAACATAATTGAGTATTTACTAAGTCTGAAATTAGGCAAAATCAAACTTATAAAAGGTGATTTAAAGATAAAAAAAACTATTAGTGTCATCTTACTTTGGTAAACTAAAGCTAAACTGCATCTATTGTTTTCATGCTATGATATGAATACAGGGAAATACCAGACAGAACCAATTAATTACATTTAATTATCTAATCTTATGTGACCACCTTTAATAATGTCTGGGTTATAACTCCAGTCTCAACAGTAGAGGTAGACCAACACACCAGCTGGCTGATATTAGCCTTTTTCTGGGTAATTGGCATGTCAGTACAGGCATGCATTCATGGATTCATTAGTGCATTCAGCAGCCATGCCTTGAGATCACATGAAGAGCATACATATCTGCTCCCTACATTAGCCATCAATTATTAATGCTTTGTTCTATTCTATTTTATCAAGGTGTCTTTCCCGTTTAAATGAGGCCCAAGTAATCATTGTTATCATTGTGTCATTTTTATCTTCTAAATGGAGAAGAGACAGAGCAGTTTCAAAAATCGGCAGCACAAATAGAGGAGTGGTTAGACTGATGTCAAAATAGCTGCCATTGGCATCTGGCTTAAAAAACTAGATCGCTCAACCTCTACAGGTTTCAATTATACTGTTAAAAGTTAATAGTTCATATCCCAACACCAGATTAAGCATGTCAACTGGAGGGCAACAAATAATTTGATCAACTCTAATGGGGAAAAAAAAAGCAACAAAAATGTATTTAATTTCAAAACGCACATTCTGACAGAGCAGTGAGTGTTAAGGTCATCATTAATGCTTAAAATATGAATGCTCCAAATAAAAACCCCAACTACAGCAACCCCATAAAATCACCTCAGATTTTATGAACCTCACAACATCAAGGTTTCCCATTATGTGCTGCTAGATGTAAAAGTTCTGTTACACATGAATCTAAATGCAAGAATTAGCCTTTGTAAGATAAAGAAGCATTTACAGTTTTTATTAAGTTTCCTGATTCATGTTGGACTTCAGTTAAGTCAGTAATGCAACTCAATTATACGAATACAGTAAATAAGAATAATTGATGCAGTTAATGAAAACTGTATACACCCTGAAGCATTAAAATAACATTGTTCTATTTAATTTAGATCCCATCTAAGTAGCTCAGGGCTCTTTTTTTTTGGCTGAAATTCACTGCATGTATTGCATGTCATGCCAAAGGCCAGGTTTAATTCTCCACTTTTTTGTGCATTACAAGTAAAAAGGAGGAAGACAAAAACCGGATGGCTGAACTGTTTATTGTAACTCAAAGAGAATCAGGCCTTAAAGCTGAACTTTTTTAGCATTTGATGGTATTTGTTTTAATTATATTCAAAGATGCACTTACAAAAAGCAGGTTTATTTTGAAAGGCTGAACATTCATTATATACAGAAATTGTTGCATATTGTTTTAAATCAAGTAGGCAACAACAAATGAAATCACTTGATGCTTACAAAAAGTTAAACTAATAATTCAGTAAATCACTAAGCTTTTTTTCCTCTCCTCTCACTGTTTTGAGAGTTTGAATAATTAAGTGTACTTGATAGGAACAACCGACAGTTGTGAAAATAATGTTGAATTTTATGGTTTCAAGGACTTCTGGTTCTCTTACATCAGAGCTCTATGATGATAGCTGTCTTCTGACAATCAGCTTTTCCTGGGTTAGAAAAAATGTGACATTGATTGAAAACTGAACAAATGCAGTTTATTAGGATGGAAGCATCTTTTAGAAAGTGAGAAATTGAACCCATTAAATCAAATAGTTTGTTATCCAGTCGATGCCTTTCATTTAATTTGTGTAAAAAGTTCAATCACAGGGCAGACAGCCATGCTAACCTACATAAAGATAATTTAGAGAATCCATATAACCTGATAGTCCTGCTTTAGACTTTGAGAGAAATCAGGAGTAACCAGAAGGACACTCTTGTTCTCCAAACTCAAAAAGGAAAAAATAAACATAAGGTTGTATTTTGAACCCAAGATTTTCATTACTGCAAGATAACCACACTACGAAAAGTTTTATTGTTCAACCTATGAGGATGAACATCTGGACTGAAGATCCACAAAAAATTAGATCAGATTATAGATTTGAATCTGACCTGATGAGAAACATGTAGCCTGGAGTCCCACCAAGCGAGATGATGAAGGAAGTGATGACAGAGAGAGCTAGGAAGTATGGGAACATCCTGTCGCAGTCGTCCTTATTGGGGCACTGACCCGTAGCGGCTGTAAAGTTACCAGCCACACTGACACAGCTGCAGTTAGAGAAGACCTGGAGAGACATGCGCAGTCACACATAAAGCAGGACAACCACATATAAAAACACACAACACAAACTAAATAGGAACACCAAAGAAAGAAAAAGAACAGTTCTCTGTTTCGTCAATAGAATTTGTTGTTTTCTTTGCAAATTCATATCTGCCCAAATCATCTTACACGTTGCTCTACATATGATTTAACGTACTGAATTTAAAAACTCACTGTGTCTTTCCCTGAGCCTGTAGAAGTGGTGCAGCCAGCGAGACACGGAGAGACGTATGTGATGCCATTCTGCCCACACACTGGGTCCCACTCACTCGATGAACAAACGCAATCTGAGTTGCAGGGCATGAAAAGGGAGTGTTTGTCATAAGTTACAGTGTCTACACTGAAAGAGAGAACAGAAACAAAGGGAATCACAGAAAGGCAATTTTAAAAGGTACTAATGCAAACTGGAAATAAAAATCATTTCTGTAAATACGAATTTAAATAAGATCACATTGTAAGGTAAAAATGTCCAAAGTTGGACCATTTACCTCTCTGGCTGCTAATGTGTTGATTTGTTTGAGTAAATAAGTCTAAAGCAGACTTAGTTAAAAACAAAGCCCTCAATTTTACTGTAATAACTGGACTTTATATCCTCTGTTAGCATAGAAAATGTGCTGATGTCTTTAGCTATGACTTACTTGTTGTATGACACTGTCACTCCGGCTACTTTGGCGTTCTCACAGCTCATTGCGAAAAAGAACATCGACAAGACGTATCCGATCAAGGAGGTGCAAAAAGCAAACTTTGCTGCTCCCATAATGTTTAGTTTAAGCCTCTTCATCAGCAGACCACCAGAAAACATCCCCAGGGCCACAGCAGGGATGTTGATCACTCCTGAAAGTAATGACGGATTAATAATTTAACGGTGACATTTATTAAAAGCTTAACCATAACTTCTGATAGAAGTAAGCACACAATTTCCTTTGTTACTATGACTACCCAAGTATCTTTAAAAAAAATGTTTTTATTTTATACACTGGAGTTTCTGTTTAACATTTGGGCAAAGAGGGCGTCTTTGATCTGTTCACGCCATTAACTCTGGTCACTGATATTCCATTCTCTTTCATATGCATCCAGCTCAGTGAGCGTAGTCGTCTCCCTTAACAAGACCAGATGAGCCAAGATTTTTCCTCATTTTATTCTCTGAACTTCATTAACTATTTTATTTCATGTGCAGAGCAGTTCTCATATTCACAACACTACAGCCGTTGTTGTCATGGCAGCTGGTATAGGTCGAATTAGAAAATACAGGTAAGCCTACAATATTTCATACCCCCTGACAAATGTACGTCTAAAAATATATTCATTCATCTGATACTTTTGTTCACACCCTCCTCGGTATTTTAAAAAAAGCAAAACTTAATTGACCTTACAGCAATCACTTTTTATAAATGCTGACCTGCTTCTGTGTGTTTCACTGGGATTTGACATTCTCTGATTTCTGATTGGTGTTGAGGTTTTTTTTTTTTTTTTTAGTTTTACTTGCAATTATCATGATTTTTGTTCCCTCCCGAGATTCCCTTCTATGTCATGTCATAACATGACTTCTAATCAGAGGAAACATGCTGGGAGTGGATAATATGGGTCTAAAATGAAGATGAACAAAGTCTTAAACAGCATCTTCAAAATGTAGCCTCTGTCTTTCATGGAAAGTAAAAAAAAGTACATTTGAAAGAAAACTAAAAGAAAAAGAAAACATAAAGTGATATTAGTTGAACTCGACAAGCTACCTATGCTAAAAAAAGTACCCTTGCATAAAGTGTAAAAGCCTCATAAGAATATTTTATTTCAAAGAGAAGCATGACAGAAAACCATAAAAATGTAAAGATTATTTACATACTAAGTTGGTTTGAGCATGTTTTACTCACTTTTTTTCTTGGTCAGTCTTCATAAATTGGAAAGACAAGATCTCATGTATGTGAGGCATATGCATGTCAATATTTAAAAGTAAAGAATAAGCTACAAGTAAACAGTGAAAGTGCACATATTTACAGTCTAGCAAATATCCAAGATTTAAACTCGAAATGTGGAAAAAAAGTCAGGATAGGTACCAATATCTTTCTTACTGTTATGCAATTGTAAGAGAAAGGTAATGGGGAAGTGAAAAAAAAAAACACAAACAAAAAACTAATACTGAATACTTATTAAAAGTCACCAACAGGAAATGTATCAATTTGAGCCTCTGCTACAGATATAACCTCGTTCTCGGTTTTGTTTCCAGGCCATAATCCAATAATAAAAAAAAAAGCTAGTAAGATTTAATATGTTCTGAAACATGCAACATACCCATAAGGAAATTAGCCTTGGAGGCAGACTGTCTGAAATGCTGCTCGATGTATTTAGGTTTGTATGTGACCATCCCAATAAGAGAGTTCAACTGGATGACGACCACATACAGGTAAATCACATACACAGGGTGTCCCAGTAGAGTCCGCAGGGTGGGAATAAAGTCTGAAAAGAAGCAGATCCCATTGTTGCACAAAGTGCATATTAGAGAACAGCAACAGCAGTGAACAATTGCTGGTGTTATTGGTAACAGCAAAACAGTTGATCCATCATCACCTTTAGCCATTTCTATGAAAGTATTGTGTTCCTCTGCTTGATATTTGTGCTTAGGATGAGGGGCGTCCTTGATGAAACTTGCTTCTTCCTGAGTGCCCCTCTTTGGGACCCTTGAACCAGCTGTAGGTAGAGATCGAGGCAGAAACCAGAACGGGATGGCAGACAGCAAAGTTATGACCCCAGCTATGAGGTAGCCCAGCCACCAGGCCCCCACCCATCGGGCGTCTGCGGGTGTAATGCTGATGGTCTCTGTTGAGAAAACGCAATATGAAAGATCTGTGACATTGAAGTAAAATAACTTTTAAAACACATATAGTATTTTAGGAAACCTACTGCCCAGGGATATGAACATGAACAGCAACATGTACTGCATTTGGATGTTTTGTTAAACAACTCTCTAAAACCTGTGGAACTCTTCACATCCTCTTGACCTCTTGCATCTCCATACCAACAAGATCCCTTTTGTACAGCGTTGTATCATTTGTGAAAGATTTTACACTCTGTACACAAATTCAACATTAGTAGAAAAAAAAGTTTAAGTACACTTTTTTTTTTTTGTATTTTACTTTCACATTATTTACTAACTCCTATTTAAAACGATCAAGAGTTTATGGTAAAGATTCTTCTTAACCCTTTAAAGCCAAATGTATCATACTTGATACATGAATTTTTGAGACCTCTGCATCATCAGTGGGATATTTTCGCTCTGCACCTGGGTAATAGATCAGTTTTGCACATGCTATCAAGTTTACTCACGTTTGTATACATGCAAATATGCCTTTTAAAAAGGTCAAAATAGGGTGTGCAGGTGGCGCAGTGGTTAGTGCGCACGACCCATGTACGGAGGCCTTAGTCCTCGATGCGGGCGACCCAGGTTCG
>JAUZNJ010010720.1:0-17911 GCA_034780135.1 Jordanella pulchra
ATCCATCCATCCATCCATCCATCCATCCATCCATCCATCCATCCATCCATCCATCCATCATCCATCCATCCATCCTTTAGTTTTAGAACCAGGATTTCTGGGGGTTTGAAAATAGTTGAATTGTGACTTGTGTGTGTAGGAATTCTGATTGGGATCTTCCAGTTCAATGGTTCAGAGGTCTGGGAAAGACCACCCTTTACAGCACGACCCCCCCCCCCAGTCTGGCCAATGAGGAGGGACGCCACCCTGACACGTGGGTCAGTCCGCCCCAAAATAACCCTGCAGCCCCCGTGCTGACAAATGTTGCTACGTTTGCTGGTGACGGGTTACCGTAGCTACTCCGCTGCTCCTTTTCCTGTAAACTTCAGGGTTTGTTGTGTGGCAGAGAGCAGCTTCCTGTGTCCAGGAGTTCTCCAGGTGGCTGCAACAGGAAGACTGGAACTCTGCCCCGCCTCCCACCCCCTCCCAACCAGCACAGGTGCACAGAGGCCAGCTGGGTCTATTCTGAAGGTAAAACTGACCCGCCCCCTCTTGTTTAGTCGCTCACAGTGTGCCGGTGGGCTTATCTTGTGCCGTTGGCCTCATATTCAGTGGGCTGCCTCAGAAACTCTCAGACAAGCTTGGCTCTATTTTTGTTTCCTGTTGTGCCCCCTGTGTAATCAAATTATCTCAGCCTGCCGGGATGCATGGTGCTGCATGGGGGCCAGGGCCTGCTCCTCTGTGGGGTGTGTATTATCTCTCCCAGCAGGGTCCCATTAATGGTAATTATTGTTCTGCTTATTTAGAATAAGTCCCTATTGTAGCTGATCAAAATCACAGCTGAAGGATAAGATGCTTTGCTTTTTTGTGTTGATTTTCTTCTTGTAAACTGACCGCCCCTCCTTGCTATTATTAGATGTGACGCTGTGGGCTAAGAGCCTGTTTGCAAGGTATTAATGTACACAACAGCTGCAGCTCCAGGGGCTGTTGGAAGGGCATCGCTCCACCTCTTGATTGCACTGATTTTTGAGTGTCAGCTGCATCTGTGGGCTGTCTGTATTGAATAACCTGCCTCATGCTTTTGAACAGTCGAAGCGTCATACAGGTATCAGTCCAAGGTGGACAGAGGCGACAGAAAACGTGTCTGTTTCACTATCCTATCAGGTGTCAGGAACATGATATCCGCCACAGGCCTGAGAAAGGCTCCGCTTGGGCTAAAATAAAATAATAATTTTACTACACCTCTTACTTTCATCAGGTTGTCGCGACATAATGTAAATTAGAAGATTAATATGTCAAATCACATCTAATAACGCCTTGCAAATATGCTCACAGCTCTTTGACCTTTTCCATTTTCCATCACTTTAAAACAGTAAACTTTGAGATATGCTGTTTGAATAATCCAACACATGCATTGATTTTCATTACATTTCCACGAATTAGAACCAATGAATTGTGATTTGCAGCTATTATTCGTCCCTTTTTTTTCTGATTCCTCAAGATAAAATTCAGCACAACTACTTGACTTTACGAACCCCCTTTTTTGTAACTTTTATCTAATTTGTTCTCCATATACACCCAGCTGTTCTGTGAAGACTTAAGAGATTTGTTAGAGATCATTAGAGAGAAAAAAAATATTGAAAAAAACAAACACAACAACAGAACATCATAGATCTTCCAAAGTTAGAAGAACCCTGCAAAGTTCTGTTTGCAATTTGCCACAAGCAGCAAAAGGAGACATCAAACATGCTGAGTCAGATTAAATATGGAAAATGAATGCTGCACACTACCATGAAAACTCATGCTGAGGGGGATAGCTCATCAGAGTTAATGGTAAGATGTGTGGAGGTAAATAAAAGGTCATTTCTGCGAAAAAACAACTGTTGGAGGCTGCAGAAGTCTTGAGCCTGTTTTGTTTTGGAGAGTTCAATACAAATGCATGAAGCAATTTTTTAATTTAGCTTTGTGAAAAAAAAACAATCAAACATATTAGATTTTCTTGTACTTCATAACAATGCCTTACTTCCAGGGTCTGTAAAGTGTGCGTGATAAAGCAGTTTATAAATTCAAGAGGAAACTTATACCTGCTTAACCAGCAGACCAACAGTTGTGTTTTCACAATGTGGGAGGAAGTGGGAGTACCTGGAGAGAACCAACACAAGGACTGAGAGCGCATGCAATCTGCAAACTGTCACATGACAATTTGAAAGAACCCTTTTAAAGAACCGCATGATTTAAAACTATGAGTATTCTGGCTGTATAAAACGACTCAAACATAATCAAAGACACTGCAGACATTAGTCACACATCTGTTCGTTGCAGCAAGCAGAAGACGGATGTGAATGAGCTGAATATATGACTGCAGACTTGTTATCTAAAAAAAAGTTAGTTTGTCATCAGACCAAAGACCAAAATAAATTAAAATACTATTAATAATTAGAAGGTCGTTTTTCTCTGCTGTAAACATTTGGATTTATCTCCACCAGCTTCACTCAGCAGCACTTCGACACAATATAAAGCAAAACAAGGCAGGTGCCTAGGAACTCCACATAGCCAAACATAACCGTGTTTGAAAAGGGGCAAAAATAGTTAAAACTGAGGGAAAAATGGCTGGAAGAAAACGTCCTTAAAAGGCTAAGAAATGTTTGTCTTCCAACCAAAAAACCTAATGCTTGTAGTTTAGATAAAAGCATATTCATATTTCAGAATGGTCTAGTCAAAGCCTGGAACAAAATCCAACTGATGAACTGCATCAAGACTTGAACAGTTGGTCTCAGTCTCACTTTCTCTCACTTTAATATTGTGGTACTTTTATTGGTAAATCAAGAGGCCAATAAAACCTTTTAGGTTTTTCTTAGATTTTGCCACAATAGTTGTCTAAACAGGAAAACAGAGATAAAGATACTTCAAAGATGCCAACAATCAGATCACTGATGACTACAGCCTCTACCACTACGCCACACACTGCTCCAAATTACTTAGAAGTTTATAGTTTCAGTGTTACAAGATGTAAAAAGGGATAATATGGACACTGTATGGGACTTTATTTGATTTTCATCATTGGAACATTGAACATAACATTTTGCATCCTTGCTTATTCCTTTTTTCCATTTTACTGAATCACATATTTACATTTTTTCATCCAAGATAACTAAAAACCTTGTGCTTATTTCAGCATCATGGAAGATAAGCTGGAGCAGCCACCCTCCCTGTCCCAGCTGTTAAGGGTCAGCTACGTGGCAGAGGCCCGAGCCAAGCATCGTCACAGCGAGACCAGTCGCTCTGATGCTTCTTCCTCCCGCCTTCAGATTTACGGCTCTCTCAAAGGTAAAGGTGAAGAAGCGGTGGGACACAATGACGCACAGTTCCCAGATCTGTCAGCTTTCCTCAGCCAAGAGGAGCTGGATAAGAGTGTGAACTTGGCCCGCCAGGCCATTGGACACGAGAGCCGTGAGGAGAGAGATGTTATGGGCTTGGTGAAGCCAGTAACCACCTCCACCAGTGACTCCATCAAGCACCTCTCCTCAGCCTCCGTTTCTTTATCCGCACCTTCTGCCGTTCCAGTCTCAGACCACTTACCTGCTTCTTTTGCTGCCCCTCCTGCTTCCTCCTCCACATTGCTCACATCCGACAAAAAGATACACGACAGGCAAGACAACATGATGAGGAACAGTGTGGATGCCACTGAGGGATTTAAAGAACGCAACAGTTCAGCGAGAGGCACCCCATATGGACCGGAGACCCAGTCCAAGAAAGAGTTCCTCAATAAGGCAGCAGACTTTATCGAGGAGCTTTCTTCCCTCTTCAAGGCCAACAGCTCCAAACGGGTCAGACCAAGAGCTTGCAAGACCCACAGGAGCAGGAATCAGAGCAAAAGCCAAACCGATGATGTGGTTTATCCCATCAGCTCTGACAGCAGGGAGCGTACCATCCTGCCTGTGGAGACGGAGCAAGAGAGACCCACCCCAGCAGTGGCCAACCAACCTGTGGTAGATCAGGACTTGGGCAGTGGACATCTGGAGTTTCAGGACTTCAGTGGTACTAAAGAGCAAGAGGTTGACAGTATTACTCAGGAAACAGGGGATCTGGGTGAACGTCTTGTACTGACGGAGAGTCCACATCAAGCAGAGTCTACGTGTGAACCTCCCCATTTCATCCAAAAACTGAAGAGCAGGGAGGTTCCTGAAGGTACCAAGGTCCAGCTAGATTGCATCGTAAGGGGGCACCCTGTGCCAGAAGTCCGGTAAGAAATAAAAACAGATTGAACTTCTGTAATGTTGCCTTCGAATGTTTGAAGTTTTAGTGAGTTCTTCTGGTGTGTTTTGTGTCAGAAGTATGTGAGTAAGTATAGTGTTTCTTTGGGTCATACTTGTCCTCATTAAGTCCATGGAGAACTGGTTGGTCTAGCTCTTTGTGGTGGAGATGTCAGAATGAATAAAACAGGTTTTATGGACAAGTGTACTTCATACACTTAAAGAGCGGAGGTGTTTATGGCTGATATGTGCGGCTGTATAAACACTCTGTATTGTGAGGAAACAGATGCTTACACTGTCCCTCTAAACAGGCCTTACAATCTTAGACAGCCTATCTTGAAATCATGATATACATTCTCAAAACAAGACGTTTTACCAAGTGCAATTGTCTTACTTGCACTGCCAGGTTATCGCACTTATTTTTAGCAGAATCTTCTCATAAGAAATCTACTTTTATGTTGCTCTATTTTGAAATCTGACTGCAAATAAAAAAGCAATAAGGGAGCTTGCTTATTTCCTTATTGCTTTGCAACCACATGAAGTCACACAGCTACTTCCTGGACTAATTTAAGGTCATTTTGCTGTTAAGAAGGAATTAACTGCAGTTGTCATTAAGTTTAATGCAACTTATCAGGTTTCGTACGAATGTAAACACCTGATCGCCTTTTTGTCTGATTGTTTTGCTGAGATCTGGATAGTTGTATAAAATCTCTCCCTCCTTTGTAACCAGGGGCTCAGATACCTCTGATTATGTACAAGGCTCTGCATGGATTAGGAGCTTGGATGAAGGATGCTGTGTGTTCCAGGGCCCTGCTGACAGAAGTGACATGTGATGATGGCCAACAGCTGGTTCTGAATGGTGGGAGTGTGTGTTTGTGTCTGCTGAGGGGGGTAAAACCTGAAGGCAATCAGTATGACTAATCATCAGAATGTGGTACCATGTGATGGGATGATTTCTTCAGGCGATTTACCATTTTTCTTCTTCCTTTTCATACCGGCATTGTCGGACCTGTTGGTTCCCTCCCAGAGCAACAAAGGCAGCAGCTGAGCCGTCAGACTATAGGGGGCATGTGCTTGTTAGCCCTTCTGAACATTGTTGAGCCTCTAACTTATACTTGTCCGTGGAGAATGTAGCTCCCGGCCATTTTTAGACCGGACTGGCAACACGAGCTGTAGTCCTGTCTGATAATGGGACCGGCTGAGCTCTTGACCGAACTGTGAGGCACTTGGTGAGATTATTTGCTGGTTTTTGCTCAGTTGATCCATTTGTAAGCTTTTCCTGACCTGATCATGTCCTGTTACCATTCATGTGGTCTTTGTTTCACACCTAGCTCCAATGCTGGGGTTCACGGTAGAAGTTGTTTCCTTTAAATGTGATGTTTGCTGTGTTTTAACCTTTAGCTGTGATTTTTTTTGAAGGATCTAACATAGAGGATTCAGGTTCCTGCGGTTGTAAAGTGCTGTATTGTGTGTCTGTGTGCAGCATTGTGTGTTCTCTTGATCTATGTTTAGTGTTGTGCGTAAGGTCAGTGAGTCAGATATCTCAGGCTCCAGAGGAAACCTCCTCTCTGGTTCTGATCTCAGGAGGAAAAATAGCCCGGACAGGTGCAGCAAGGCCAGGTCTTCGCCTTCACCTCCTCCTCTGCTACTCATGCTTTCAATTTAGCCCCTTACTCATCAGACGTGGCTCAGCTTGGGCCTGGCGGAGCACCGAACAGAACATTCCAGCCGTTGCTTAGGGATTTAAATCTCTGCCGTGGGGTTTTTCTCCTGCAAAACTGACACCAGAACCATCAAAGCTGGGATGAAATCTAGACCCCACGCTGTCTGGTTTCACGGGAACAGATTTATTGCTGAGCGATGACGCCGACAGTAATGCATCACTCTCTTCTTATTTTATGAAGTATCAAGGCCTCATCCTCTGAAAATAGACACACGCTGACGTAGAGGTATGTTGCTGCTCAGGATGGAGGAGTTTGATGTTTACCGTTATTATTACAATGAAAAAGAAGGAGTAGTTGTTTTTTTTGGTCAAATCTTTGGGTTTTTTCTGCTTTGGGTGTAATTTATTCACACAGGGTTTGAAAACACATGGATGACATCACTGCAGGACTGTTTATTTCTGTTTTCTTTGTTAGAGCCGCTTCAAATCTAACTTTGTGAGTCAGTGGGAAAGAGGTACGACTCGCTCATTAAAATATACTTCTTGGACAGCAGATGGACACCAGACCAGAAATAGAAAAAGAACAACATATAAAAGACACGACGGATTAATTATCATTTTAAGTTTGACTTATTGGGATAAAGAAATGCAAAGTATTGCAGAAGTGGAAGGAAAAGGATGCAAAAATATTTGATATATCAATCAGAAAATCAATAATGTGTTCACCTGAGTCATTATTTAGGAGAAACACCTGTTGCTAATGTTGAAACTGCATTTTTGGTTGCATCTCCACCAGCTTTGCACATGCAGAGAACCCTGCATGTTCTTCTCTCCAAAAGATGGAATGGAAAACATCCATCCTGATGTCTCACTTACATTTACAGCCGGACTTTACTTAAGCCATTAAAGCACAAGTTGGTGTTTTGATTGGTTTAATCATTGTTTGTCATTGGGACTCACTTTCCTGCAGATTTTAAGTGTTTCCTTGCTGCCACACATATGACTCAAACAAATGGGTGATTAAAGTAATGCAATGATTTGAGTGTTCTGGAGGAGAGAATCATCTAAAACGTAAAAGACTGTCGGACCAGACTTTGATCTCATCGCTATCATTCATTTATTTATCTATAAAATGGTTTAGGAAAAGGGTTACGTGCTCTACATGTGAATAACATATGGAATAGAAGATCAAAATAAAATCATAAAAAGCAATAAAAATTAAATACACATAATAAATCCACTGATGAAAGACAAAGAAGAAATGAAGAATTGAACGCCGGTTTGAAAGAGATTTAAAACAATTTAAACCCCGAATTTCAATAACAGAAGATTTGCGATTTAAGTTCTAGGACATAAAAGGTTTCACCATGGTCATGGGCTGAATCCAAGAAACAAGTTGTTGTGGTATTCCTGCCTAGAAGGCATACAAGCATGAATAACCTGCTCCAGGTACCCTGGGCAGGATAATCCTTGACTTTACTACTAAGTCTCACTGACTAGATTAATGGAATTTAAAATCTGAGTTTAAGATCACAGCAAGATTCCTGATAGAAACACAACCAACAGTCCAGTGATCAGCTTTACCAAATAAATGGCTTTTTATCACTTAAATAAAGACAGTTCGATTCTGTCCACACTCTGTTAAAAACCCGAGGAGACACTTCATTGACTGGATGTTGATCAGAGATAAACATGAATGTCAGCTGCATAAGATGACAACTGGTATGTCTGTAAAATGTGCCACAAGAGGGTCACACACAAACAAAACAGAGCAGAACTTAACTCGAGGTAAACCTTATGTAATAATAACAGAAGCAACAGATCTAAACCTTCAACATAACAGCTGGTCCTGCTGGAAGGTGAATCTCCTCCCGACTCCTCTGTCTGCCAGGATTGTCTTGTATTTAGCTCGCTTCATCGTTCTGTCGTCTCAGACCTAAATCAGGGACCCTGCTGAAGCCATACATGGACAAAAAGTTCAAATTTAACATCTCCTGAGAAAAGCTTTAACTTCTTCCAGATGTGTCCCTACCAGCATCATTATAGTGAACTAAAACAAAACAAAAAAATCTTCAGTTAAAAAGGAAAAACTATCCCTAACTGGAACTATATTGTGTGTTTATAAAACTAAAACATACTTAAATTATAGCTATAAACCCTCTAATGTTTTTGTTTATTAATTATTTTATAAGATTTGAAAATAGATGTTAAAATGCTAATTAATTCAATATTGGTCATTTTCAGGTGATGGATTCTCTTAGTTAGATCTTTAAAGTCCGATTCTTCTTTAAAGTTCTCCACAACTGTCTCTCTCTCCTTTTCTGGTGGTTTTTGTTCACTTCTGTTCTCCAACCAACATCTCCAGCCTTTACAGACCATCTGGATTCATACTGGATTAAAAAAAATGGCCATAAATGGTCGCACTGGTTTGTACTTGGAGGTATCAGAGTAAGAGTCTGAATACAAATACATGCTTCAGTTGTTGTGTTGTTTTCCAACACTGTAGTTAGAGGTAGAGATGAAGAGGATTCCCTCTGATTACACCTGATGGCTGACAGAACAGAAATGAAAACAGAGGTGGTTTGTTTCTGCTGACCTCCAGGTGGTTTTGTGAGGGAAAGGAGCTGGAAAACAGCCCCGACATTCAGATCATCACCGACGGCGAGCTGCACTCTCTCATCATTGCAGAGGCGTTTGAGGAAGACACCGGACGCTACTCCTGCTTTGCATCTAATGTCTATGGGACAGACTCCACGTCAGCGGAGATATATGTTGAAGGTCAGGCTTGTGTTTCCTGTGTTAATGCTTCATCCCAGTGGGCCCTCAGAGTTTGATCCACATGTCTGTTTTATTCCTCAGGTGCTTCCTCTTCAGACTCTGAGGCTGAACAGTGCTTTGAACATGTAGCCCAGTGAGTTTTATTGCAAATGTCCAACTTCTTTTTAAGTTGAAATAAATGTAAAAAAAAAAGACACAACTTCGATTAATTTGGAAAACTAGGAGATTAGTGCAAAAGTTTGGATGACTTTGCTTGCGTGTAAAGTTTTTATGGAGTAAATTTTGTTCCATTATTGTTGCAAGCGCAGAAAAATGTTATGAATAGAAATTTTAAAAACAATTATCCAAAAATGAAATTCTTAAACACATTTTAATGGAGAGGTTTGAGAGCAGCTTTGTTGTTTTCTTAGATTTCATTTTTTTTTTCCCTATTTATTTTCAAAATTCCACTCAAGTTTTTTTGCTGCTTTAATATTTTCAAATTTTATTTCCCCCCCAATATTTCTTATTTCTGATGACTTTGTTTTTTTTTTTTTTACAAACCTCATTCTCTTCACTAAAAGCCCAACACTTGATCCACTCATTGACCAATTAAAATCAGCTAACGTTCATGTAGACCAATTGAAAGTCATCTTCCAAAAATGAATAAAATGTGATCTGAAAATGAAATGAAACCAATTTATAAAACTCAATCTGAAAAACAGAAATTTAAACACAAACTAAAAATGAAAAAAATGTATAGATAAAAAACTTCAAATTAAACTAATTTAAAAAAATGAAAAAAAAAACAGTGAAGTTTTTCTCAAAACCTTTTTTGGATTACATTTTCATCAGAGTTTCATTTCTGGATTGCATTAATTTCAAATTGACGTTAACAAAATGTGTTCTTTGTTTCCAACAATAATGGAACGAAATTCACTCCATAATTTTTGCAGTATGCAGTCATTGTGAAATCATGCATTAGTTTTTTTCTTATAGGATAAATAAAGGTTGTTGGAAAAAGAAAAATTATTCAAACTTCTCACCAAATCTGTTAATAGGCTGCACCAATCCAACTGTCTTACATCTCTGCTTTTCAAAGGCTGCAGAGAAAACCAGCAAAGTCATCCCCATCTGTACCCCAATCATCAAACCAAACTGCACCCGCAGAGGACGGTTGCCCTGCAGCTGCGCCGCCTGCTGCCCCGCTGGCCCAACCAGAGGAGGAGCTTTCCTTAGAACGTACCCTCACTGCTCCACAAGTCTCTCTACCAGTCCGGACTTCTGCCACTATTCTCCAAGTGCCAGAGCTCTCCAAAGTGTCTCTGGTTCCTCCTGCTGAGGAGGAGCAAACGGTGTCACCCGTGCAGGTGTTTCCAACACACACAGAAACTCGGTCTGTATCAGCGGCTGCTCCAGTCCTTTCAGCGCCACAGCTGGAGCAGGCAGCTGGAGCCACATCTACGACCTCGTCTGTGTCGTCCATCCTGTCACCCGTAGCACAAACTCATCAACTTCAGGTGGAAAAACCAGGAGCTTTCCATTAACAAATACAAATCAGTCTCATTTTAATCTCAAATCTGTGTGTGTGTGTGTTTGTGCTTTTATGACTCAGACATCAACCATCAGCCAGCATCATTTAGAAGAAATAAACGGGCAACCTGTCATGGCAGCCCCAGTATTCACAAAGGTAGAGTAATTCCTGAGACGGTTCATACAGCAGGATACGGCTGACTTGTTTACATTTTTCCTTTTTCCTGTTTTATACCAAAAGAGCCTGCAGGACCTGAGCGCATCAGAAGGCCAGCTGGTGGTGCTGGAGTCCCGTGTGAAAGGAGTCCCATCCCCTCGGGTGGACTGGTACAGGGAGGGAAAGCTCATAGAGGACTCTCCTGATTTCCGAATCCTACAGAAAAGTAAGCTTTGCTTCTTTTGCCATCATGTCCCTCTAAATATTTGACTCATGATAAACTATAATTTGTAGATGAAAGATAAAACAACCCTTTAATTTAGAAATCCCTCTCAGTGGGGCTCTAAACACCTGACAGCCTTGATGCTCCAGTGAAAAATCTTTAGCAGCAAAATATACATTTTATATAATTTTCCTCTCCATTTGAAATTTTGAAAATCATCATTCAGCTTCTCTGAACAATACTTTTCTTGTCTGCCCTGTCAGTTTAGGTGGACGTCCGTGTTCTTCCTCTACGTGTTCAGATGAAGGGTTCTCTGAGATGTTCTAACCTTGTTCTCAAACCTTGACCTCTGAAGGCCTTTAGCTGCCCTCGTTTTTATTTAGGCATATCAGAGTAGAGCACAAGGGAGTTTATTAGATTGTAATTTGCAAAAATGTTTACAAATTTCAAAACTTCAAAATCCTGTCCTACTTTTGTTTTTTGAAAGGTCAGAAATTCTAAACACCTGCAGAACTGAATAAGGAAAAGTCATCAATATTAACTATTCCACTCAAATGACATCTTAATTCAGTTTAAATGAATTTACTCAAGACGTGGTGGACATCGTTTCAGGTTATCGTGTAACTAATGTTGGTGTTTGTTCTTGTTTCAGAACCCAGATCTACGGTGGAATCAGGTACAAATCTCATTCAATGACTCTGTGTCAGAAACACTTTAGTTTGCTGCACCAAAGCAGCAGTTTGTCTGTTAGAGAAGCTGCAGTGTAAACACAGCCCACTGGGGAAGTGTTTAAAGTCCTCAGCCGAAGCCTCAGCTTTTCTTCTGTACATAAGCCAGGGCTGCTCTTCCCATAAACTGGACCATATAAGGTATCCCTCCGTCAATGGCTGATATGGTCATCCTGCAGAAGCTGCACGCTGACTGTTGGCTTAAATGGTGTACAGAAAAACACAACGCTGAGCTGTTGGACACAATGCACAGTTTTTGATCATGCTTTTCTTCTTTTTTCTTGCAGAGGAAATATGCACATTGGTCATTGCTGAGGTTTTTCCCGAGGATTCAGGGATGTTTACCTGCACAGCAAGCAACAAGTATGGAACAGTGTCCAGCACTGCTGCTCTGAGGGTCCAAGGTAAACGTGTGCTTTTAAATGTAAATTTAAAGTGTGTATTTCGTGTAGGAACATATAAATCTTTGTCTGTGTGATTCTTCAGCCAACGGCAGCAGCAGCTCTCATGCAAGGCCTTTCACCAGCTTACTGACAGAGTCACGCCGAAGCCAAGAGTTCACCCCATCAGGTGTGAACTGTCAACCAGAGGTTACAGCGAGTAGCAGCATCAAGCCCCACGCCAGCACCGTCCGCCTCGAACCGCTGGTTTCCAGCATGTTTCGCCTTGAGCCTTTAAACACCAGCACCCTCCGTCTGGAACCCTCCACTCTGAACCTCAACGCTGCCTCAGTCCACCGGGACCTGCACGCTCACCTTGATCTCCACAGCCCAGGACAGATTTTCTCCAGTCAAAGACCCTTCATTGTTTCCCCTGCAGTGGTGAATACGTCTGAGCAGAATGCATCTGGACCTTCAGACGGAGGCCCCTATGCCAAGGCAGCCCTGAGCCCCCCTAACGGCAGCTCTGGTGTGATTCCTCTGCCTGACCCTCCGCCTAACTCCTGCCTGAAAACAGGCACCCTGACTAACCACAGAGACTCCCGCTCCAGTTCCAGAGTTGGCCTGCGCGTGCACTTCAAACTCCCCGAGGATGAGGAGGACGAACAAGGGGACGCACCTCGCATCTCTGATGAAGACCTCAACCTGGGATTATCCAGCAAAGAGCCGCCACCGGTGCTGGCCAAACCCAAACTGTGAGTAGGGGGTGCGGGGGTGGTGTAGATGTAGTGTTTTTACCGGGGGATCCAGACTATTCTGTCTTATCTGGGAGTCAGAGGGATGTGGTAACATCTGCAGAGGAGGCGGTCTTTTCGTCTCGCATCCCCTCAGACAGCAGCTGTAAGCATTTCAGATCTTAAACTCACACATGCAGACAGAGAATGCAGGTCTTCAGGCTTTCCAAAACCAAGGATGGAGTTTTTTATTTGTAAGTTTGCTTCTTTTCATTTCTATCACTTTCTCTTCTATAGCAGTGATGTGGAGTAACGTTGGTGTTACATTTTTTAACAGTTTAAAATTACAGTTTATTGTTTGTAAAAAGAAAAAAAAGTATAAACCCTGATAAAGACGAGCTAAAACCCGTCGACACTGAAAGTTTTAAGTGTTTGCAGCTGAGGTGGTTCTGTTTGTGAGACACTTGTTTTTATTCCATAAAAGGACACTTCTGTATTCCTCACGCCTGCTCCATTCCTATTCAGGTTCACTGCATGGATAAAATACCCAGACCTCTGAAAAAGTATTCATCCCTCTTGGCCTTTTTTTAAACATAACAACAAAGTTACACTTTGCTGTGATTTTAGAAAAGCTCTATACATGGTCATGCAGATGCATTAGCAGAGCGTTAATCAGATAAGAACCAAGAGGCTAATTATATCTGGTGGAGCTGCCAGAAACCCCTAAAATGGTATTATGGTCAAATAAGATCAAAGCTAAATGTTTTTAGGTCTACATAGACTAAACCCCCATCTGAACGGTGATACATGGTGGTGGCAGCATCATGGTGTGGGTTTGCTTATTAGAGATATATAAACACAGAGCAACACTGGAAGAAATCCAGATTTTTTTTTTTAATTTATCAAAACATATTGAAATTTTAGAGTGGCCTAGTCAAAGTACAGACCTGAAACCTGTGGTATCTCTTTAAAACACAAGTTTACATTTTTTTTTAGCATTAAAACCTCAATAACACTGAAGTTCGGAGTAAATGGGAGCACAGGGCTCTGACCCTCCCTCGGGGTGCTCTGTTAGTGGGTAACTGTCACTGTGTTTTCTTCCACAGGGACCCGGCTCAGCTCCAGCTGCTGCACAACCAGGTCCTCATGGAGCAGCAGCAGGAGACTGAACCTCAAGCCAAACCACGCAGCCAACCGCAGTCTCAGCCCCCATTCCAGATCCAGGTTCCTCCTGAGGTCCACGGCCCCCATGAATCTCTGCCGTGGGCTGCCAGAAAACACCGTGAACCCCCGGGGTCATCCTTTCAATCCCCTCATGTTCCTCCCTCTGCAGCTCCACTCAGCTCCTCCACACCTCCTGCTCCTTCCTTCAGCTCACCCCCCGCACTCAGCTCCACCTCCTGGACCCCTCCTCCTTTTCCTCATCTCAACACGTTCCCTCTGGTTGCTCAGACAAACACCTTCCACTCCTCCCATCTGAACCTGTCCCCTGCAGCTATGAGCAGAGCTGCACCTAAAGTCC
This sequence comes from Jordanella pulchra, assembly GCA_034780135.1. Lineage (NCBI taxonomy): Eukaryota > Metazoa > Chordata > Actinopteri > Cyprinodontiformes > Cyprinodontidae > Jordanella > Jordanella pulchra. The sequence continues at coordinate 13,930 of JAUZNJ010010720.1, forward strand.
AGTTCAGTTCCCCCCCTGCACCAAAGCTCAGCACAGTTCCATCAGATTCAGCCTCCACCTTTCTGCAGATCACATCCCCAGCTCCTCAGCTCAGGAGCACCCACGCCTCCCTCATGAACCTGACAGCTGTTTCCTTCAACTACACCCGGCCCAAGGAGTTCATAGCCGCGCAGACCTTCTCACCTGTCAGGAGTCCTTCTCCCACTGAATCCCCGGTTCCTCTGCTCCAAGAGCTGGCCGCTGAGCTCAACTCTTCTGCAGCCAGCTCCCCGATCCCCCCGCCGTTCTCCCCACCACCCAGGTTCTCCCCTACAAGGGTTCTCAAGTCCCCCACCAGCCCTCCGTCCAACGTGTCGTCACCCACCCCGGGGCAGGGGCCGTTCCCAAACAGCACACCCGCCATACGAGCCCAGTCCCCCCCTCAGGCATCCTCTCCTACCTCCAGCACCTCCTCCCCCAGCCCCATTCAGAACCCGGTGGCCTTCCTCAGCTCGGTCCTGCCATCGCTGACTCCCAGTCAGCCCACTAACTCCATGGGCCTTCCCAAAGGAGCTCCATCAGGGTAAGTCCCCCTGGACAAACGGACATGAGGATACAAGTCCTTTACTGCATCTTCATCCTTTGCCTCTGCAGGGTCAGGAAGAAGAGCCCCAAAACACGTCAGCCATCAACTGGAAGCATCCATGAAAGCAAGGAGATTCTCCTCCAGGACATCCAGAATAAACTTCACTTTAAAAACGATGCTCCACAATTTGCACATCAGCAGGTACCGATTACTCTCTGAATCACTCGAAACTGTCTTTTCCTTTTCCTCTGCAAGCTGCTTTTTTAGTTATTTGTCAAACTTCACATATTCACCAGGAAATGTAAAAAACAAAATCCTGCACCAGGACTGATGAAAAGATCACATATAAGGTCAAAGCATGAACATTTAGGAGAAAGAAACAGAATCTACCTGCTATGTAGGTCAGTTATCAGGAAGTTCATGTTATATCACATTTTTAAAAATAAAACACATTAAGAACTTGTTTCTTTAGTCATGCAATTTTAAAAAAAACAACACTTTTTTTAATCCTCTAAAGTTTTAAGAGCATGAAGAAACAAAAGTCATTTGATGATATTCGGTACCCTCAACACTTATTGGCAGACCTGGTGAAGATGTGTAAAATAAATCCATTCTTCTCTGCAGCTGCATTAATTCACTCAGAAAAATCCAACCTTTAACTTGATGATTTGCTCTGATCAGCTCCTGTGCTGTTAATGTCTCCTGGTCACAGTCTGGTTTTCTTATCTACTCTTCTCCTCAGCCCCCCTGGCAGGTTTTCTATAAAGGATTTAGATCTGATGATAAGAGGAATTCAGATTTTGTGACTGAGGAACCAGTTCTGTGTCTGTATGTTTTGGTTCAATATTCTGCTGAGTCATCTAATGACCTGTAGCAGAGGTGCATGCTGGGTTTACCAAGTCTCCTTACAACCACTGGACACTATCTAAATGCTGATGTCGAATCAGAGCGAAAGCCTTTTTTAGTCTTAACATCACAATCACCAGAGATGATTCATTAATTCATGGATACAGTGCTGGCAAAAAATATTTATTCAACCGCTGGTTGTAAAAAGTTCTCCTGCTTAGAAAGATGAGAGATTGTCATCATGGAAACTCTTCATCTATGGGGGAAAAATAAATCCACAGAATCACATTCTAGGATTTTTTTTTAGGATTAGGTCAAAGTTTAACAAAGCAACTTTAGTTGTCAGAGATGGAGGTCAAATGTTTCCTGTCGGTCTCCTCCAGTTTTTTTCAGACTGTAGCTGGTATTTTGCTCCGTTCCTCCATCAGTTCTCCGTTAGAGCTGTGAGGTTTTGGGGCTGTCGCTAGGCAACACAGGCATTCAATTCCCTCTATGGTGTTTCTATGGTGTTGAGGTCTAGACTGGCTAGGCCCCTTATAATAGAGCCACCCCTTCATGGTCCAGCAGTGTGTTTGGATCATTCACTTCTCACTGATAGATGGAGGTTTGTGCTAAACTTCTCCCCATAAAACGATCAGTCGTCCTGTGCTGTTCAAAGAAAAACAACCCCAAAGCATGATGCTTCCACCGCTGTGCTCCACTGTAGGTTTGGGATGCAGTTTAGCTTTCTTCTTCTTCCAAACACAATGATCTGTGTTTGAAAGTTTGTGGATCCTCCATCCTCTCCGGCAGATGGCACATGAGCCATCATATTGCCTTAAACAGATTTTTTTTCATTTTGTCTCATAGTTGAATTCTAGCTATGATAAAACATTACAGACTTCTCTCATCTTTCTAAATAGAAGAGAACTTTCACCATCAGTGGCTGACTACATGTTTTTTTGCCCCACTTTCGGTGGTTCTGGTGTGAAATTGAAAAAAACCCCACAAAATTGCCTGCAGTAATGTATAGTGGAGGACCCGTGGTGCCTGGTCAGAAAGCATGAACAGTTTGACACATCAGGACATTTTGAACAGAAATCCTGTGGCCTCATTGTGAAAGTAGTTGTTTTACCAGGTGTGTCAACAGGTTTTGAGGGTGCTGCATGTATGCCCCCCCCCCCAACTTTTCAAAAGTGCTGCAAAGTGCTGCATCCACCATCATCCATGTCATCCATTACTGTCTGTTTACACACAGTAACAACATACAGAGTGCATGCTGGTAGCTGCAGCTTGTGTGTTTTCTCAGCTCGCAGTATGTTTGTACCATTTGTGTGTCTTTGGTGTTCATCCATCCCTGTCCTCTTGTAGAAGCTGAGTAATCAGGGGAAAACAGCGAGCAGACTCCTTGGACCAAACAGTGCTGCTACTGTCATTAACTATGATGAGGTACAAGGACCTTCCACGGCGCAGGCTCTGCTTTGCTCGAGGCTCTATGAGTTACCATCTCAGACCACAAAAAAAAACAAGCCAAAAATATCAACATATTTTCATTCTCTTCCCAATAATATCTTCAATTAATATTTCTAATTGCGCATTTAAGCTTCTGTTGACTAATGTATAACATGCACGAGTAATCCAATCCAAACTAAGGGTGGAAATTCCTTACTCTAAATAAATAGATTTAGATTTTAATACTTTTTTGTACCAACTTTCCACTTGAAGCTTTTATAGTTGATATAACTTTAAAAAACCATAAAGAGTTTGTTATCTACATGATATTTAGTAAAACAATAATGCAATCTCTTTTCTTTTTACCAGCAATCATAAACAAAGGTTTGACATGTATAAATTAGGGGTTTTCTATGTCTTCTTGCCTCTTTCTGTTCCCTGTTTTACCCTGAGCTGTTTGGTTTGATTAGATGAAAAATATTTTTCACCATTCTGTCTGGACAGAAAGAATCTCCTGCAAGAAAGTTTTAAAACTAATATTCCATAAAAGTTGGACCAGTGTGTAAAATGTAACTGCAAACATGATGTATCCACGAAAGATTCAACCAGTTCTGCATATCTACAGATCTAAATGTTCATTCAGTCTGGGTAGAGAGCATCTGCAGGATTTAAACTGCAGTGGTTGGGAGAACGATGCCAAAATTAAGCAAATTAAAACTCTACTATAATAATCTGATTGTACAGTTTGCAGCCTCCTGGTGTTTTTTTTTTGGATTAATCTCAAATGCATCCAGAGTTTCAATGGAAAAAATGACCCAATATTAATCTATGTTATGCGATTCAAAATGTACCTGACAAAAACTACCAAACTACATCAATTAACTGTGTTATTGTTGTTTAAATGCAACATATATCAACATTAGGGTCTTTTTCACAGAACTGAACTTAACCTTCCAAAGGAGTCTGCTTTCACCTTTTCTCTCCCTCTACTTCATTGGCAAAACCTACTGATTAAAACAAACTAATGAACTATATGAAAATAATTATATTCATTAATGGACACTTGTGCAAGTGGTTTGCAGTTGGCTTCAAGGGTGGTTTTCCACAGCCACATCGAGTTTGCAATGAAGGCTCTTAGAG
>JAUZNJ010010731.1:0-14521 GCA_034780135.1 Jordanella pulchra
GAGGGCTCCAGCCCAGGAGACCCACGACGCACTCTGCTGGATGGAAGATGGAGCGGCAGGCTCCGGATCCCAACAGACTATAAGCACCGTCTCTGATCAAAAACAAGCCCATAAATATGTATTGGCAACAAATTGCTCTTTTCTTTCCACATAATTTGAGCGGTTTTAAACTCAACCGAATCTTAAAATCTTTGTTTTTAGATTAACAGCTAGTCTCTCTATTATCTACTTTATTTATTATTCTAACAGCTCTCATTAGAATTATGAACAAAGGGTTTAAATTAGTTTTATAGCTGTTTTTCCCCACAGTTCTAACGTATATCAAGAAAGGCAAAGCTAAGGAATTGTAGAGATAGTGTTTTTGATATAAAACATCTTTAACTTTATATAACTTTATAAGGACAGTTGTGTTGAGGACTAAGGCCTCCATATTCTGTATGGGTCACACACTCCACCCCTGCACCACTGCTGCTCACTAACATCCATATTTTCCATTGTAATCTCATAGTAATATTCTAGTGACTTTCATTTAAAGTCATCCTTAGGTCCAATAATTGCTTTAACTTGGATAAATTACGGCAAGTTTTTCTAAGAGAGAGAAACAAACATCCAAGCATTTCTTCTGTAAATAAACTAGAAACTCTTGTAGGGGAAAAAAAAAGTATTTGACCTAAAACTGTTGAACTCTGTTAAAAGAAGAACTTTCAGTTCTGCAATTTTGCTCCAAATACCAAAATGTTTGGACGCCCATACTTTAAACTATTCATTTTATACTTCTGTGTGAATGTCTTTATATTTTTGTAAGTTCTCCGTTTACATGTCCTGTTTATTCAAAAGAGCTTGAAAGAGCCATTGCAGAGAAAAGTGCAAAGCTGGAGAACAAAACAGAGGAACTGAGGCGACAAAGCACCGAGGCACAAAGACGTGAGTTCAACACAGATCAAAACAACAAAAATCCCAGATTTTATGGGCAGCACTGATGTGAGGTGAAATTAACACGTGAAACTCTTTTAGTTTTTCAGATTATTGACACACAAGTAAAGATCGAACAGCAGACACTTCATGCCTCAAATGAATCCGATTACGCCAAGATCAGAGGTGAGTAACAGAAGCATGTTGCATTAAGCTACAGCTGCAATAATTTCTAACTGATACACATAAAGAAACAATGTCACAATAAATATAATGACGAGTTTCATTGTTTTAACCTCAGCTCTCCAACAGCAACTCAATCACCTGATAAAAGGGATTCAGGATACGGACAATGAAAACATAAAACTAAGTAGGTGCCACTGAAATGAATGCAACATGTTGTGCACGTTTGGCAACTGATCCTGTCTGATCTTGTGTTTTTTCCATCAGCTTTACAAATTTTGGCTCAACAAGATGAAATAACAAGACTGATAAAGGAGCAGGAGAGTCGGCTGGGAGCAAAGGCCAAGAAAATTAAAGGTGTGGCGACAAAAGCAGTAAAGGGAGAAGAAAAAAGAAAACATAACGCGGACACGCCTGACTCTTTTGTTTTTGTTTGTTTTCTTAAAGATTTGGAAGATGACTTAGAATTGATCAGAAATCAGATACAAGCGAAAACCGACTTGCTGAAAAAAAGTACCTCCAGGATAGCAAATCTGTGTAAGAATTACTCCCTTTTTTTAAAAGAAAAAAGAAACCATTTTTTTTACATACTGATGACATTTAAGTGTCTTGAAATGTTTGTTTCTTTTAGCCGCACAGATCATGGAACTGCATGAGAAAATTGAACCTCTGCAGCAGGAAATATCAGACCTTAAACAGACATATGCTGAAAATCTGGCTGGTAAAACATTAGCAAATGTGCTAATATGACATGATTTCTTTTGTTTTTATCTCATATACGCATGTTTTGAATTTCCAGAGCTTCAATGGAGACTCAATATCACCAAGAGCGAACTACAAAGAACTGAACTTAAGCTCAAGGACGCTAACATTGAAAATTTTAAACTAGGTATAAGCTCATTTATCATTACTAATTGAACTTGTTGCCTGTTGTCATCTTCATACTGTGATAACTTGGTTTTCTGTCTTTCAGTAAAGAAAATTGCAGATTTAAAGGCTGAGGAGAAAAAAGCTAAGGAGGAGGCTTCCCAAGCTCTGAAGAAGAGCACTGATGGTTTGTTTTTGTTTATCTTGCAAATTCTTACCATATATTGCTTTACAAAAGAATTCATATGCTTTACACACTACAACCACAAGCTTCTATGCATTTTATCGGGCTGTTATCTACTAGATTAATATAAAGTAGTGCATCATTGTGTAGGAGAAGGAAAAAATCTCATTTGTTTTATTTTTAAACCTAAAAATGATAAATATTGTGGTGTCTGTTGACATTAATCCAACCTGAGTCAAAACAGTACCTCATTTCACTGCATATGACTTAAAAAAAAAAACAAAAAAAAATTACAATTTTGCTCTCTCTGTTTTGCTAAATAGCTCCAGCTCATTCTGACTGGATGTGTACAGTTATAAATATTGAAGTCTCATATATATTTATATGGAGGGAATTTAGTTCAATTGTTGCTGCAACCAAAGAAAATGTTTGATACATTGAAATTAGGAAAAAAAAAAGGCAATCCAGACATGGAACTTGAAAAAACATTTTAATCAAACAAAGGTTTTTTTAGAGTATTTTTGCTGTTTTCTCAAATATTGTTTTTTCAAAAAAGTTTTTTTCATACAATAATTTTAAAGTTACTGTTTTCAAAAGATAACATTTGAAAAATACATTTTGAAAATGTAAATCTGTTAAAAAAATTAAAGAATGTTGAAATAAAATGCAAGAAAACAGTAATGTTACTTAAATCGTTTTTTGCGTATTTTTTTTTATTTTCTTTTATTAAATTTTTGTGCCATTTCAATTTTCAACAATCACCATCCATCCAGTTTGCTGGTCGCCGTCTCTTCTTAGAATTAAAGGTTTGCCAAACTCTTTTTATTTTTGGAAGATGGAGGGAAAACATTCACAAAGATGTTTCCAACCCCCGTTTTGATCATCTTATCATTCAGCTGTGTTTATTATTATTTATGGTGTTATTTGTCACTAATTTCGTCTAACAGACTTCTAAGTCATAACAGAACATCTGCATTTACACACATGTGGCTCATGTTTAATGATAAGGTGACTTCTGAAAACAGCTGATTGTACTTGGTTTCATTTAAGGGTATCAGATAAAAGAAGGTGTTGCCTTGTTCAGATTTAAAAGTCATACCTTATTTTTTTTCTCTTTCACTCCAGAGCTCTTTTTACATAAATATTTAATACGAACATACTTGCGATATGAAAATGTTCAAAGGGCGTGAATAGTTTTTCAAGGCGATCAAAGAACATAAAACACTTGGTTCATCTAATGCCTCTACTTTACTTTTCAGTCCAAGAACAACTAAAAAAACAAGAAAAAGAGAACAGAAGGCTTGAGAGCACCAACAGAGGTAAGTAATAGGTGATAAATAATTGGTATAAAGCTGGCCAATATGTCAACAAAGTACTGCTGGTGTGTCTGTTTAGTCTCTGTAACCTTAATGAATGCATCTCAACATCGTTCGGGTAAAAACACAGAGTTACATAGTAGCTTCCTCTGCACTGATCTGAAAAAATGTTGTTTTGTTTTCTTGTTTTTTAAAAAAAATAAATCCATCTAGGCTTTAAAGAAAAAATATTTACATTTTAACTCTGATTTTCCAAAACTAAGTGCGAGTTTAAAGGGGTTTATTAGTAGTCCAGCAGCTCAGATCTCTGTTTGTGTCAATTAGTTTCCTTCCTCTTCTTTGCAGTTTGTCAAATCATCTAAGCTTTTCTTTTTAATTTCTTGTGTTCGTTGGTGTTTAATCGTTGAAATTCTCACCTCAATCAGACTTGAAGCAACAGGTGGAAGAGCTGGAAATCTGCTGCAAAGCCAGCCCTGACTGTGAAGGTCAGAGGTCATCAATGACTGTCTCTGTAGATATGTCGATATATAGACGCAGTAAAGATCTAATCGGTCATTTAGTGGCGTTTTGTTAACTGAGCGTCTTGATATAACAGACAAAGAAAGACAGCTGCAGCAGTGCCAGAAGGAGGCAGATCTTCTCTATCAGTTTCTTCAGGAAAAGGACGCCGCCCTCAAACAGCTGCAGGATGAAATCGAGGAACTTCGCCAGGAGAAGGATAAACTGCAGGATGACTACGACGGTACGTTTCCCTCAGAATCAGAGCTAAACAGGACCTCAGACCAGAACAATCAAGGGCATCTTTTGCTGTTTTTTTTTTACTTTTCTCAGATGTTGTGAGGCAACTAAATGATAAGGAGGACAGGACCATTTACAGCGGTGAGTCACACTCAAGAGTTTTCACCATAAGTCTGGTGACAGATATTGCATGTATACTTTGTGTTAACATTTTTTAAAACATGTAGTTAATCCATTTCTCCTGTTTTCAGAGAAACTTACCTGGGATCCAAATACAGCACATTGGAGAATACTTCTATCTGCTAATAACACCGAGGCACACACCACCAGCAACGTGGTCGCTGTCTGGGACCACCCCGGAAGATTCAACGCGACCCTCGGCGTCCTGGGTGCAACCGGCTTCTCGAGCGGCCGCCATTACTGGGAGGTGTATGTAGGAGAGAAGAATTGCTACCTCATTGGGATGGCCAGCGAATCAGCAAAGAGGAGAGGATCGATATCCTTCAAGCCCTCGGGCGGTTACTGGACCATAGTCCTGAACAAACAGAGGGAACTCAAAGCCATTGATAGGAAAACTGTCACTCTTGAAGTTGATCGGCTGCCCGTCACACTGGGAATTCTGCTGGACTATAAGAAAGGACAGATTTCCTTCTATGACTCTGGCTCCAGATCTCATCTGTACACTTTCACAGGTCAAGAGTTTACAGACAAGATCTATCCGTTTCTCAAATATTGTGTTGAAGATGTTGAAAATTCTTACCCCATAATTTTACTGAATCCAGGATCAACTGATTGGATTAATTAAGCAACAAGTTCTGTTTTGTCACATTTATCCAACATGTACCTCCCTGGTAAATAAATGTTTTGACAATGGAATATTCGACTGAATAAAATGGCATTTACACATTCTGTCTTTGTGAGTGATCTTAATTCAACAAATAAACTGAAAAACAGTGTTTATGACCCATTAGAATGGGGATGTGATCTGATTTTTAATGCTATGGTAAACATCATTACTGAAAATAAAAAGAGTGCACCCAGTTTCACTAATTTATTTTAATAAAACCAAACCAACCAACTTTATAAAAACACAACATAGTTTAATATTAACATGTTGGTCTTGAGAAATATTACAAATCTTTGTAGAAAAACTCACAAAGGATTTGTCACAGTTAAAAACAGAGTTCTCCAAACATTAAAAAAAAAACAAATCAGGATTCCTTTGGTTAAGAAAAGCAGGGACACTCTGGTGAGTCTGACAGTTTTCCCTCGATAGTATATAATGAAAATCTGATCATCTGAGACTAGAACTGCCACAGTTCTTGTTCTACATACACATCAAATAAAATCTCAGAAGTTTATTCACATTTTTTATTAAACTTAATAAACATTTAGGATATTCTTAGAAATGATTCATTTCCTGGTCCCTATTCAAAACCAACAAAAAAAGCTGAAGCCCTTTTTATCTTCTTTGATGCATTACAGGCCTTATGGAAATATAAAGGAATTGGTCAGACCTTAAAGGAAAACTGGAATCCTGTATCAGCCAGGAAAATCGTCACTGATACACCTCCATTGAGATATCTAATGAAGTTGCTCCAATCAGATTGCATGTAATAGTAGTTTAGATTCTGTCAGTCTATCCATCCTCCTACATGTCTATTGTTTATCCACCATCCATCAGTTCTTCCACCCGTTCTCCTTTCTGACAGTTTGCAATGTTTCCAAAATCCAAATTTGAAGTCTGAACAGTGTATAAACCTTTGACTTAACTTTCTTTTTAATCTGGCAGGGATACATGAATATTTGAATCTGGAAAACCATGACATTCATAGGTATGGGAGGACCCTAAAGAAAACCCACCAGAGTCCCTGCATTCCTATCCTCTGATGCAGAGCTTTTATTATTCTCTCCCTGCTGTGCCAGCTACACTCCTGTAGAAGTGGGAAACAAACATGGGGTCCTTCTCTTCCAGCATGTGCAGGAAATGATTCCTCTCGTCTTCTCCCCACGACTCAAACCACTGGGTCCACAACCGGAGCTGGCACTCAAATATGTTGGGAAGTTTGTCTTTGACCTGTCAGAATGCAACAGTTAAGTCAAACAAATGTGGTGTAATAATCCCAAAAGGTGTCCTGGGACAGTTCGGGGATTACCTGAAGGGTACTGAGTGAGTCTAGGAGGGAGCAGACTTTCCCCGGCACAGCTTTCCCAACGAGATCCTGCAGGAACCTCTCCTTTTGGGGGCCATTCCAGCCTTGGAACCAGCTCAAGACACAACGCTGCTCCTGGAAGGTAACATAGGAGATGGGCTCTGGTTGTCTGTCTCGACCAGCACAGGATAGGTTCTCCAGACTGGGAGGATTGGCTGCACCGGGAGGAACTGATGGGAAGTCAAACGGACCCGGAGAGGAGAGGCCAGCCCCGCTGTTGTTCTGAATCGCTGATCCCGCTGGAAGACTTGTGGGATTAAAGGGACTACGGAGGATGTTCGAGGCTGTAAATCGTTGGCTCTCGGGGGCCTGCTGCTGGTATGGACCTTGACTGACTTGACTAAACCACGACATTTCTGAGAAGCTATTTTCAGACAGAAAAAGTTTGATGAAGAAGTCTAAAACGCGAGCGGCAAAAAAAACCTTCCCAGCTTTGTTTACATGCAGCTTAAACAACAAGACGACTGGGGAACTGATTTAAAGCAAGCATCTTTAAACAACAGCTGTTTAATAAAAAAAATGCGTTCTTCAAATTTGAATTACGTCATTTTTGTCATATTTAGAGCACAGGGATATCTTCTTAGCAGTAATCATGTAGCTGCTGAAAATACACAGAAAACCGGAAGCCGTCTATTGGAATGGTTCCTCGGGGGAGGAAGGTTGCGCACTTTTTGCGCAAGATGTTGTGTTCACTTTTAAAAAGATCTACAATATTAATAGCAATATAAGATATAAACTTATGAATCCATTCCATGAAATTTGTAATATGTTATATGTATTTCCTTTCAATAGTGTTAATGGTTGTAAAAGGTGTTGTGTCCAAAATTGTGTCCATCAAAAATGCGTTTCTCGGTTAGTTCTACGTTCAGACTTTTTTACCGGCCTATAAATCTATAAATCGTCATCTTACATTCAAGTACATCTTGTTCGAGAGATAATCCAATTTCAAATAAACGCCCATTTTAAAAAAAATTGTAAGTCTATTAAAATACGACTCTGATAAATTTCTGATAGATCCTTTAATAAACTGATTACGGATAAACTTTTACTTATGTTTGGCTTGTACTTATTTAACGTTATTCCATACAAACAACAACAAAAACTATTAAGGATTGGTTGGTGTATTTCCTACTTATGAATATTTTATTTATTTGTTTGTTTTTTTATACTGTCCTGAGTTTAGCCTGGCGGGGAAATGATGAGATAGTACCAGTTCTTTCAACTTGTCGAAAGTTTGTTGTCTTAACTTGTATTGTATACATAAGTCTTCCCATAGCACAAGCTGAAAATTGTGAATTATCTTCAAGTTTCCAATTTGAATTTTCGAACTGTGCAGGATTTCTGTAGTGTGTGCAAATATTTTAACTGGAAATTAGTGAGTTAACGTTTTCTTTTAGACTATCAGGACCCGAATTAAGACCCCTAGCGGCTGCAAAGTGTGTGTATACTTTAGTGTATATACTAAGAAATGTTAAACATAAAAAATCATGAAGTTATTTATATTTAAACTAGAATGCGATTTGACATTGATGCACTATGAAAGCCGTAAAACATAGTGCGGAGCCGCAAATTCAGCGAAGGCGCATTTTAACGGGGGAACTCAATTCGTTCCAACACCGGGAAGTGAGAGGCCGTGACGCAAGGTGGAGGAAGGCGGTGCTCGGCGGACTCACTGGGACCTGACTAGAGGAACGGAAAATGGCGGATCTCGAAGACGTTACGCTGGACGGGAGACCGCTCCAGTCACTCCGTGTAGCAGACCTTAAAGCGGCTCTGGAGGAACGGGGGCTGTCGAAAAGCGGACAAAAGAATGCTCTCATCAAAAGACTTAAAGGGGTAAGGTTTTTACCGCGGAATGTGGTTCCGCTGGTGGATCCCGAGCTAGCGTTAACGATGAGACGGGCTGATGCTCTCCAGAGAGGGCCGATAACCGAGTGTCGTTACTGCCAAGATGAGTGGTGGAGTTTTAAAGGCTGACCTCAGCGGTTTAATGCGTGTTTGTTTGGTATACGTGTTCATTGCAGTTCTGTTGCACAGTCCCGCTGGACTCTTAAGCTTGCACCGTAGTTCCGTTAACTTATTAGCCAGCCGTAAACTGTTTGTTGTGCTGTTAGCCTGTTAGCTTCCCGTTGCTAACGCAGCGAAACGAGCGCTGGCCTGAGCCGCTTGCTCGCTGCTATGTACACACTGCTCTACACAACATAATTAACCCAGATAGTGGGTTGGAGTGGGCTGTTTTCGTGAGCCATGTTTGTGACACTTTGTTTACATTCGACAGATTCCGCCATGAAACTTGGGGTCAGTCTCTGTCCCGTCAAACACCGCGGTCTGTGTAAGCTGTGCCCGCTGAAGTGTAGTAAATAATGTAGTAGTACACAAATGTCAATGGTTGAAGCCTTGTGATTTTTTTGTTTGTTTGTTTATTAAGTGGCAAATTTGCTTATTGACATTTTATAGTATTAGGTTTCCATTTTGACTTTATGTCACTTGTTGCTGCATTATGGAAATTGTTTTTGACACAGTACGGTTTTGTTTTTGCAAATTTGGGGAGAAAATAACAACAGTTTTCATTGTCTTAACTTTTTTATTGAAATATTTATCAACTTATAGTTTCTTCTTAAATTGTGCATGCATGCAATTCATTATTCTGTTTTAGGTAAAAGTTAAAGATAGTTGGTTTTAGTCATTTTTAAGTAATCCCCAGTGTCATCCTGGTTTATTTGCCCACAGATTCATAGCTGTCTCACTCATTCAGGTTAGGTTGCTTCTCATGACTTCAATCAACCTTACTTCTAATAAGCTTGCTTTATTGTATACATAAGTCTTCCCATCGCTCTCAGCTTTACCCATAAAGACTAACAGATTTCATATTAGGAACTAAGAAGATTGATGAAAGAATTTGCTTACAAAATGTTTTGCAAAAGTTTTTATGTCCATTTACTTTTATTGTCACCTTATATTCCCAGAATTAAAATATATGCCGGTGAGATTTTATGTGATGTAGATATAAACAATCTGTTGCATCATTTTGATGGAGGATAAAAATGATGCGTCTTTTAGCTGTTTATTTCAAAATGTTCCTGTGTGGTGGGATCTGTATGAGTCCTGTTAGTCTGCTGGCTTTACTCAGAAGCAATTTAATAAGTATTTAACCAGCTTTGAATATCTCACAGAGTGTTAAATAAATGGCCAATTGCTTAGACTGAGCAGGCAAGGATAGTTCTGTTCAAATAATAATAAAAAAAAACTCTGAATGTTGTTGCTCAACTCCTCAGTGAATTGTTGGATATGTTGGAGGAGGTTGGTGAGAAGGATCTTGAGTGGCAGTCTGCCTTATTCCGGACACGTTGAAGCCTTTGTCACGGTTGTTCAACAGACTTCTGAAGAGGATGCTCCATCATGTCCTTTATATTATGAGAAATTCATCTTTCTAAAAACTTCTCCAGAAGTTCTAGAGGCGTTCCCTGAACAAAGCCGTCCTTCTTTGTTAGCTTGTTCAGCTTCTTTAAGTCATTGGCTTCGATGGTGTGACCCCAGCAGATAGTGGGAGAAATTATCACACACACACACACACACACACACACACAAAACATTGATCTTAAAAGCATCAAGAGGCATATGGTGACTGTGGAGGAGCTGCAGAGATTTGGTTAATGTAGGAGTAACTCTTGATAGAACAACTACAAATTATTTGCTTGTATATCTTCTCTTAATGGAAGCTTGATGAGGAGGAAGCCTTTGTTGAAAGAAAGCTGTAAGATGATACACAAACCAAACTATTCAAAATGCAATATTAGTGATAAAACAACAAATTAAAAAAAAAAAAAAAAAAAACACTACCCATCAGTCTGAATCCCCACAGTAAAATCTGCTTCATGGCTAGAACCATGCTGGTTTCTGAATCCTTTTCATTGAAAAGGTTGGTTAAGTATGTCAGAATGGACAATATGGTTTCTTATTTAACATTGGAGATATCTGGAAGAAATTCTGTTAAGAGGCTGCAGACACTTGAAACTGGAAATGCTTTCATCCTCTGGTTGAACAGATACTACAAATATACAGCCGGAGCTGCAGTATAGTTTAGAGCTGGGCTCCTCTAGGGGACGCTGGCTCTATTTGAGTGGGGGCCCAAACTTTGAAAGTTCCTGGTTTAGATCATATTTTGGAATGGCCCTCCTAATGTGCAGAACTAAGAAAAGTTTATTATCTCTCACATTTTGTGAGATGGACACTTGTCTTTGACATCTAGTAATGGTTATCTTTTAAAAAGCATAGCTGAAAGAACAGCGTTCCTGAAGAACCATGTGTAATGATAAGGCGAAAACTTCAGCAACACTTCAAGTACTTCAAATGTTCACCTTCACTTTACTGGTGAAAGTGCTGCTCTTCATCCATCTCTTGGATCCAGACAATTGGTAATGCACGTAAGATACAAGTGGTTCCATAGGCAACATTAAAATAAACAATTAAACAAATTAGGGATGCCTCACAATATTCTGAGCAGTGACTAACTGAAGGTATTGCTGTTTCAGAATGGTCACAGCAAAGGGAGCGATCGAGTTTTGGTACCGGTATGTCTTTATTAGTGGGGCTCTTAGTCTCCTACCAAATGTCAGCAGCTTAAAAGAGGATGGGTTGGATATTTGTTGATCTGAATCACTGTTTTCCTCAAAGCCTGTTTATATTGACAGGATGCATTTTCTGGAGACGAGTTATTTTACTGGCCTGTTTTACAGCCTGATACAAAACTTGTTTTCATCTTCATCTGAGAATCTGTTACTAGACTTGAAGACTGATGGTTTCACAACTTACTCTGTATCCATTCTGACTGAGATTGGGGAATAAAAACAAATAACTTACAGTCTCGTCATATGCATACCTGGTAGCCATACTCAAAAGGATATAAAACTATGAGAACAAAAGGTGGTTCTAATAAGTACAGACTCAGGTGAGGATTTATAGGAATTGGTCCAGTTTTCAGATTTTAATTTTTATTTAAGCGTTTCTCATTTGCTTCGTACTCATGAATTATGTGAATCTATTGTATTTAATACTGCTATAATTCAATAGTATTTTTTCTTCTAATTCAACAGAATCTTTAAAAGTAAAATTCTTTAACTTCTGGGAGTTTATTCTCTTTTTCTCTCTTAACAATAAATCTTCTTGTCTCACTAACAGGCTCTCATGCTGGAGAATTTGCAGAAAACCTCGACTCCACATGTTGGACTGCAGCCTAACTCTCAGGTAAATCTCAAAGATGCTTTTACTTTCAATTCAAAGGCTGACCGTCTTTTTAACTATCAATGTCTGATCTATAAATAACTGAATGTGTGTTAACACAATTATCCATAAATGTCTGGTAAAGGTACATTCAGTTAGCTCTGCATGATTGCACCTGCTCACTTTGTTTCTTTCGTTTGTTTGTTTTTTTTTTTTGATATCATATCTATATTTAGATTGGGGAGGAAATGAGCCAGAACAGTTTTATCAAGCAGTATCTGGCTAAGCAACAAGAACTCCTAAGGCAGCGTCTGGAGAGAGAGGCCCGTGAAGCATACGATACAAATGGTAAGTGCTGTAGGAAATCACATCACTATTATTTATTGTGCACTTTGTCGGTATGCTTTAAAAATTGTCATTTTCCCTTTGTAAACAGAGCAAGAGGGCCACACACAGGTTAACAACAGTACGTCATGCCCTCCTCCCGCTCAGGTTAGGATGTCTTTTTTGTTATTATTTCATACATGCAGAACGTTTTAACATTTTCTCATACCATGGATAAATTTGCACTTTGGACTGTTTTGCATTTCTGTAATATTAATCTTAAACTTGGACCTGGTTTTGGGACCTACTTTAACAGACCAACACAAGTTTGTGCATGTTTATGAAGTTAAAGGGAAAAAAAATATGTTTTTTTTTTTTTTTTTTTTACGTTTTACATGTTCTCCTGGTATGTGAAGTAGGTTAAAGTCAATAATATTAGGGGGAGAGTGTCTTTGAATATCACATATTTCAATTCTTGCTACATATATATCATATTTAAATTTCTGGCATTCCAACACATGTATGCTTTCATTAAAACCTTTTAATTATATTTTTGGGTTTATGCATGTTAGGTTTTGGGAACTTTGACCCTAGTCATAATTTTTTCTTTGCACCCTCTAACAAGTGGGCTCCATAGTAAGTTCTATCAACTATATTATTAAATCTGGCATGCTATATATTATTAAATCTGGCATGCTATTTTTGTCCCTTTAAAAAAAAAAAAAAAAAAAAAAAAAAAGGTGTTCATATACCATGACACGCATCGAGGCTAGAGTGCTCAGATTTATTTGTATTGTGAATTTTTTCTACAAAGCAAAAATAGGTATCGTAATCAATATTTGAATTGGTGCATTTTAATGCTGCACCTTATAGATACTTGTAAAAAAAAAAAAAAAAAAGCAGAAAATTATGATTACATTAGTTTAGTTAGATGGTACTTTTTTTCTGTAACCACTAGATCATTGACAGTAATGTATTGAAGGGAATATACTTGTGAATCACTTGGCTATTTTATGTACTTCAAAGAAATGTGATCATAATTCTAATATCAAACCCCTATTATGTCACTTAATAGGAAGTCACACCAGCAGGGCAGCACAAGCCACCTGGGTCGTCGGATGGAGAAGGATTCTTTGGTTCAGTTAATCCAGCACAGGGAAACAGGAGTCAGGAGGCAGATGTGTCCAATCCCCCTGCTTCTGGCTCTATGGCCATGCGAGCTCCAGCATCAGAGCAGAGGTCAGAACGAGGTTCTGCTTCCAATGAAGTTGCAGGCGAAAGTGACGATGAGGACAGCGAGGAGGATGGTGATGATGATGAGGAGTGGAGCAACAGGGCTCCTAGAAGAAGCCTCAGAGAACCAGCCAGAGTACCTGCAGCAAGGTCTGGTGCAGCACGGTCTGGTGCAACACGGTCTGGTCCAGCACGCTCCGGTCCCACTAGGTCTGGTGCAGCACGTCATCCGCAACCTCAGCAGCAGCACATTCCTTCCCTTTTGTCGCCTCAGCTCCGCCAACCAACACCACCTCCGTCCCCACCTCCAGAATTGTCATTTCCCTTACCTGACACTCCCAAACAGAGCCCACCTAGTCCCCCTGTTGCTAGGCACTCACCAAGCTCCTCCAGCTCTGGCTCCTCCAGCAGCGGCAGTCGCAGTAGCAGCCCAGAGCCACAGAGAAGTGGCCATGCTGACCGTAAGCCTGGTCCTCTTACTCTTCTGGCGCGTAAAATGGAGTCTGAGGGTGCTTTCTCTGGAGGAAGTTGGCATGGCACTGATGTTAAAGGTGATAGGCAAGATGGTAGTTCACCCTCACCTATGGCTTTTCCTGGCAAAGGGCCACCAGATGGTCTGGGGTCTGCCAGTTTAATTCCAGGCACACATTCAGTCCACATCCAACAATCTGGGAGCTCACGCAAGTCGACTGCATCCCAGGAAAGAGAGAGGGAAAGGGTGATTGAGCTGGAAAGACAAAAGGCACTTGAGCTGGAGAGGCAAGAACAGGAGATGATTGAGCAACAGTTGGCTTTAGAGAGAGAAGAGAGAGAAAAGGTCTTGCAGCGAGAACTTGCTCTTGAAAAAGAGAGACAGGAGCGGGAAGAAGCTTTGGCTAAAGAAAGGGAGGAGAGAGAGAGGGCCATAGAGATAGAAAGGCAGAGAGAACTTGAAAGACGTAGAGCTTTGGAAGAAGAACGTCTGCAAAGGGAGAGGAAGGAGAAGGAAAAACGTGAACAAGAGGAGATGGAGAAGGCCATAGAGCTCGAAAGAGCCAAGGAGAAAGAACGGAGAGAGAAAGAACAGGCTCTGGAGCAAGAAAGGTTGGAGAGAGAGCGGGTGTTGGAAGCTCAGAGAAGGGAGAAGGAAAGGCTTGAGAGAGAGAAAGCTCTAGAGCAGGAGAGAATAGAGAAGGAAAGAATTGAAAGGGAGAAAGCTCTTGAGCAGGAGAGAATAGAGAAGGAAAGAATTGAAAGGGAGAAAGCTCTTGAGCGGGAAAGACTAGAAAAGGAAAGGATAGAGAGAGAGAAAGCTCTTGAGAAGGAAAGACTAGAAAAGGAAAGGATAGAGA
>JAUZNJ010010742.1:0-10600 GCA_034780135.1 Jordanella pulchra
CAGAGGGCATCAGCCCAGGAGACCCACGGCGCACTCTGCTGGAGGAACGATGGAGCGACAGGCTCCGGATCCCAACACATTTTTGTAAATACCACTCTTAAACATGTGCATTCCTGTTTTGTATTTAACTATATTACTATTAGTCTGTTTAATATAATACTCAACAATGAACATAAAAGCACAACTGTTCGTTGCATTTCTTTCTGGCTAGCTTCTTTGAGTGTTATATAGCATCATGATAATTTGTGTAATCATCTGGTAATGAACATATACACAAAACAAACAATTTTGATTACTGATCAAGTGTGTTTCAAAGGTGTAAGAAAATGTACAGTTTTATATCCACCCTCTACTCTTGTCCTTCTATCATCTGGAAAGCTGTTCTGTTAGTCACTTATCTAATACATTTGGATGTGTCCATTAGCGGGCCCCAAGTTGTTGGTGAATGAATGTGGAAGGAATTGTGATTGAGGCTGTATGAATGTGGGTTAATGTAAAACTGCTGTAGGTTCAATTCGGTTCATTTTAAAAATAATGTATCGATTCCAGAGGGAAATGAAATACCTAGTGGGTTAGATTAGAACGACTTTATATAACTTTCGTCTATCCATCCCTTTTATTATCTTTTAGGCTGGTTGCGTACATCCTTCATATGTTTTTATAAAGTAAATATACTTCCTGAATAACTCAGGCAAGGCAAGGGCGCCCCCATGTGGGCCAATAAAGGGATCACACCATTGTGATAGAGGCAGTACAATACTGAAAATTGTAAACTTCAAACTTAATACTCTCTAAATGTAAAAATTTCAGAAATATTAATTTGGACCTAAGTGATTCATTGATTCCAAAAACTTTTTTACTCTACAAAATACATATATTCAAGAGTATTTTGAAATAGGCTACGGAATTTTTTGTCAAATGCAAAAGAGAAGTATTTTTGATTGGCATGAGTATAAAGGCAAGGAAATTCTCTTATGAGCTTGGACAAGATATAAGATAAGTGGAGTTGACTCTAGTAAACAATGATAGCCCTGTAATGTTTAAGTTATTTAAAACAATTTCTACAGTAGTAAAGCAAATGTGTACATTTTGAAAATATAATTCTCAACAGTGGTGGTTATAGACAAAAATTATCAGGGACAGGATGATCCCAATGTTAATTCATGAGGCACGGTAAAAAGAAAAGCAAACACAAGAAAACAAACAAAAAAGAAATAAGCAATAACAAGAAAACAACCACATATGCATCACCTACTGCATCACAGTATGGTTCGGCAGCTCCACCGCCGCCGACAGGGAGAGGCTGCAGAGGGTGGTAAAGGCGGCGCAGAAGATCATCGGTACCCTCTCCCCTCCCTGACGGACATTTACTCCTCCCGGTGCCTCAGCAGAGCCAGGGCCATCTCCAAGGACAGCTCCCACCCTGGCTCCTCCCTGTTTGACCTGTTGCCCTCTGGGAGGCGGTACAGGCAAATGAGGATCAGGACAAACAAACTTAAAAACAGTTTTTTTCCCCCCAAGCCATTGCTGCCCTAAACTCCGACCTGCACTGACAGACACTTTTCACCTGTTTTGCAATATTCCCCCAACAAACTGTGCCAGTACTGTTTACATTTTTCCTTTATATTTATTTATTAACAACGAGCTCTTGTTGTTTTGTATACAAAGTGATCCACAAATCGAAGGTCACTCACCCTCCACACCCAATTAAAGCAAAATCAACTTACTTAAATTTCCTTTTTTACAAGTATATTTTGAGCACAGGGGTCATAAAGGGTCAGTGTCCCTTTTATTCCCTGTCTAGAACTGCCTATGGTTCTCAACTATATACTCCAACAGGAACTAAATCAGAATAAAGGGTGAAAGAAAGTAGAAAGGAAGGGAATTAGGAAATTATGCTTGGCAAACACTTCGACAGAATACAGAAAACAAAAATTATAGAAAGAGTTTTTAGTCAGATTTCTGTTGTGTCTGCCCTTCTTACCCCGGTACAATAGGTGGCGGTATACAACTCTAGCTGGTATTATGGTCCGCTACGAAGTACAAAGAAGCAGAGGAACGAGAAAGAAGAAGAAAAAGAAGCGATGCTGGGAGTCCACGAGAATTTATTTTATTATTTATAGACTGGATTTGGTAGTAAGTGGTGAACCGCACTAGAGGGAGGGTTCAGTGGTTGGTTCAGCAGTACTCTGTCACTGATCTGTGGCTGGACTAGCGTAAAGCTGCCGGACATTACTCTGACTTTATCTTAGAGGGAAGATTTGTAAAGGCTTGGACCCCCCCTAGAAGTGGTAAAAAGAAATCTAGGTAAGGTCGTTAGCTTAATTTATCGCTATGTTCTATCTGATCCATTCTCATGTAGTTTTAAAAAGTAGTAGATAAAGATTTAGGATTCAAATCCCAATCCAACAAACCTTTCTCTACTTAGCAACTGAGCTGAATTGACGCGCCAATTGATCGATGAGCCCAAAATCCGCTAACAGTGAAGAGTCAATATCAGATTACGAGAGTCTTGTTTTGAAGTTTAAAAGAATAAGTTGTCTAGTTTTAGCTGCTGTTTAATATTATGTGCAGGTAAAAAGATACACTCTGACATTTATTTACTCGGAATTAATTAAATGTTGCTGTTATGCAGCACCCATTGCTATTAGAGTTTTATTTTAATTGATAAAAATAACTTCAAAGACGGGGTTTTAAATAACAACAGAACATGTTTTTATGCATGACCCTGGAAACGTTTCTGCTAAAACTGAAACCCACCTTTTAGATCACTTGGAAAGCGTTCTGGCACATGACCAGGAAAATTGGATACATCTAGGCTATTAGATATCAGCACTAACTTGCGAAAGCACGCACCTTCTGCAACTCTATCCACGGATGTCAGAAAGCCTAACTCAGGTTACTCTACCACTTGAAAGAAAATGCTGATTAGTGATTAATTAGATTAACTACGGGAGATTTTTGATTTTTTTGTTTCTGCTTCTAGACATGAACTGGGACAGTCAGTTAAACTCCATCCTGTCTGCAGCGGATGGCAGTGTCGCTAAGATGAGGGTGAGGACAGCCTGACTTTTTATCCTGCCACTTTGGTACCCACCGACAGGGGGCAGTAGTCCAACTGTAGTATAAAATGGTTTCTTGTTTATTGAGATTACGTGTATGGAAAAAGGAGATATGGGTTGTATTTTGGATTTTTTTTTATGAGTCAACAGGAAAGACTGAGCTCTGCTGGGGAATTATCCAAAGGAGCAGAAGGTGGGTGGAGTTTCATATTGAACAGCTAGTTTTCCCCAAGTGTTTAACTTCCTCTTTGTAGGAGCTATTTTCCCATTTTTGGTTAAATCATTAGAATTTTTGTTTTGTTGTTTATAATTTCTTTGCTTAGGAATTCCCATAATTAGTTAATTACCTCCTTTACAGATGAACCTCGAGATTTAGCTTTTACAGGGACATTCACAAAAGTAGTGGACCCAGAACTCTTTCAGTTTGCAAATGTTGATGGAAAATCCCCCACCAAGAACTCTGACAACAAAGCAGCTAAAAACGATGTGCCTCAAACTGTCCCAAGCAAGCAGAACCAGCCGATATTGGAATCAGCAGAGGATTCAGACAGGTCCAGTGAAGTAGATCTCTGTGATGCTCCTGTTGCAGAGCCTTCTAAGAATGTTCCATGTATGACCGGAAGGATAATCTCCCCTAAGAAACCTGCTTCCCCTGCAAGCTCTGATAGCCGTCCAAATTCAGGGGAGGAAGCTTGCCTGACCTCCACTAAAAGCCTGGAAGCTGCTTCCAGTTCCTCAAACTGTTTTCCTCTTTTTATGGGAACAGCGAAGAACAGCTCCAGCCAATTTCCCTGTCATTACTGCCCTAAGTCTGGATATCAGCCAGCCGTAAAGACCTGCTTGGTGTGTGGAGCGTCCACGTGTAAAAAACACCTCCGTCCTCACCTGGAATCCCCGGTTTTCCAGAATCACGCCCTGGTTTCTCCCATGGAGGATATTTCCCTCTGGAGGTGCCGGGAGCACCATGAGATCAACCGCATCTACTGCAGACAGTGTGCGGCCTGCGTGTGCACTGTTTGCACGGTGATTGGCTCCCACCGCAACCATGTTTGTATCAGCATCAGGGAGGCGGAGAAGGAGCTCAGGGCAAACCTGAAGGAAGAGATCAAACAGCTGCAGGAGAACAGCAAGTGAAGAACGGAGTGGTTTATAATTTCTTTGATTAGGAATTCCCATAATTAGTTAATTAATTTCAGGTTGGGATGTGGGTATTTCACGGTATAAATAGGTGGGTCTTAGGTAGCTTATTATGCACATAGGTGGTCATACGGTTTTTTACCAGCCAATCAGTCACATCGGTTTCTTTTGTCAGTCAGAGACAACTGAACTGCAAATAAAACCAAAGAACTATATTTTGACTTTTGATTCTTTTTTTTTTTGCTGCGTAAACCAGAATCCACGGTGCATCAGGTGACTGTTTGAGTTGGATTCACTTTTGTTTTGATCACCTTCGAATTTTTGAGTTTTTTGATTTTTGAATTTAAGTTTTGGGACAAATGGTCACTACAGTCTTAATTACACATTACAGTTAAGTCATTTCCTAATTTTAAGTTTTCTATCTACAGTAAAGGAAAGAGGATTCAGTTCAGATTTGGACCCTCCTGCTCTGTCTCATACAGCCCAGCCTGACCATAAGTCTCCCTCATCTCTGAGTTCAGGTGTACAGTGGGCTGACCTGGCTGCCATTCAGTCACAACTGCAGATACAGAGCAAGGTTTGTATTCATTTTAAATGACCCATGTTGCAAAAACAAACCTCTGTATATTTTTGGAGGACTTTATGCGTCTGTCTGAAACAAAGTCGCTCATCAGCCTGAGCTCTAAATAAAAAGCTTTCATTGTTTTCAACATTTTGAACAGTAGAACTCTAATAATGTGGCTTGCATTCATATTTCCTCTATTTATGCTTGTTCTGCCATACTTCAGTGTTTCTGATAACAGATTTTAAGATTTCCTGACAAAATACAACCAGCAATTTCCAGGTTATGATTTCACTTATAAGGGTAATAAAGTTACTCAATGCTGCCTAAACAAATATGAAAAGAAATATATAATAAATACTCGTGCAACACTGTGTAGCAAAAACATTGTCCTGCATCATAACCCAAGAGGATGGGAGTTTACAGCCACAATCTGAGTGCTGGACATTCTTAAGGATTTGTATCTGTGTGGCTTAGTATCCTCAGTAGCAACAAAGTTCTGCTCTTTCTTTTAAGCTGATCGAGTCGCTCACCCAGAGGCTCCATGACCTGGAGAGGGAGAAGCAATCGCAGCAAAGCCACATTCAATCTCTGCAAGGTATCTCACTTCTGCTTTAAAAACTTCTCACCCGAGTTTTAAACTAGATGTCATTATCTGCCTATTAACACACCCAGTCCAATGTTTTGCTTTTATGAAGGATAGAAATGTTAAAGTGTTATTTCCAAAGAAAGTTTCATTTGAATAACAACAAAATGAGGTCATTAAAGTTTGTTTAGATGTCAACATTCTCAGTTTACATAGTGTCTTAAACTTTTCACACATTATATCACACTATGATCATAAATTTCCATGTATGTTTTATTAAAGCTTTTTGTGACAGAGTAGCTGAAAGGAGAATAAAAATAGTTAAGTTGAAGATTATTGTTTTAGTTTGCTTCACTAACAGCAGTAGCCTAATTACTGAATGGTCTCCAAATGTTCTGCAACTGTGGAACCGTCCGGCTATTTATGAAATGAAGATGCTGCTCTGATTTGAACACTCAGCTGCTTCCTGCAGAGAAAGTGCTGAATCTGCATGGGGAGCTCAGGGCAAAGAGCCGAGAAAGGGACGACCTGGGTTCAGGACTGGAGCGAAGGATGGAGCAGTGGATGAGAGAGGTTGGACGTGAGCTGAGCAACCTGCGGGGAAACCTCACGGAGGCTGCATCGCGCGGCCACCTGGAAGAGAGGTGTGATAGTACTGACGCTGTAGGGAGGGAACTTTGTTCTATTATTATTTCAAGCAAAGACGATGTTTTGTAAATGAAAATGTAAAAAAAAAGTCTAATTCAGAAATAAAACTTTTAATTTTTCAAACGTAATTTTTATTAAAATAAAATTCCCAGGTTTGTTCAATTTTAATTTTTTTGAAGTTTTCCTTTTTCATATTAGGTTTGACAAATTGCATTCTTTTCAAAATGCGTTTTTACACGTCACATTCTCTTCATTTCAAACCCAATACAAACACTCGCTCTTTATGGACACGTTGACCAATAAAAATATGGTTGCTAAGCTCCATGCCGGCCAATAGGAATGCATCGTTGTTTTGCTTTGAGAAAGTGATTTGAAAAACCCAATTTGAGAAGAATCGAATCCGTAAATTTTTTTTAAAAAACCCTGAAATTTGAAAAAAGATTAATTTAATAAAATACAAAAAAATCATAAAAAACTTGAAATAGTGAACAAAGTTACTCTCAAAACCCTTTGTGACTAAGAATTTTTTCAAAGTTTCATTTCTTGATTGTATTTCTTTTTTCAAATTTCCATTTACAAAACGTGCTCCTTGCTTCCAACAATAATGTAAAAACATTTCGCTCCATAGAGCTGCTGTCTATCGTTCATCTTTGTCCTGCCTTTACTGTGACATGTTTTCTATGTGATTCCTTAGTTTGAGCTCCAAGCTCCGTCGAGATGAGTTGGAACACCTGCGGAGAGAGCTGGACACGCTGAAAACACAGATTAGTGAGCTTCTAATTCAAGCAGTGCTCTGCTTCCGTACATTCAGACAGGAAACCGCTGCTCACATCTCTCCACTCCTTTCCTGTTTCAAGGGAGACAAGAGGAGGACAAGCACCTCCAGCAGACAGAGGCAGAGGAGACGAGAAGACAATACGAACGCAGCTGTAAAGTAAACACGCACCTCTCCGTCTGTTTGAGGCCTTTTGTCGCATTGCCTCTGATCCTCCACTGTGTTTTTTTTTTGTTGTTGTTGTTGTTGCTCAGATGTTGGAGGAGCTGACAGGAAGCTACAGAACACACAGCAGCGATCTGATGAAGACCCTCTGCCAGTTTTCTGACACTCAGCAAGTAGTCTATCAGATGAGGTATGAGACCTGCATTAGGTTCCTTTTATTTCAAACTCACATCCTGTTCAAAACCACAACATCTGCCTCTTGATTTACAATTCTCAAAAAACTCACTGGAATTAAGAAAAAATAAATAAAATCATCTCTACTTAACAGATGCACTGATTTTTTTTTTGTATGATGTTCATGCTACGTCTTATTCTATCTGTATCCCTGGCGACAGAAAAACCTTGTCAGAGCTGCAGAAAGAGGTGAAGAGTCTGAATCCCAGAGGACATGGATCACCACCTTTGGTGTCAGCGCTCACAGCAGGTACTCCTCTCCTCTACTCTGGCTCTCCATCCCTCAGCAGGAGAAGCCTGTAATAGCTTTTTTGTTTGTTTGTTTTCTTTGTTGTGTGCTTTCAGGGGACTCACTGCTCCCAGACCCTCCCAGAATGAGCAGAAGGTTTAGAGTTGATGAAGAAGATTCGGACTCTGAGAATTTTAGCCCGACACCGAGTCTCGCAGAGATCAGCTCTGATGATCTATCCTGGCTGGAGGAGAAGGACCCTGGTAGGAATCTAGAGTCAAACGAAACTACAGTATTTACAGTACTGGAAGCTTTTAGGTATTTCTAATTCCTCTGCACTTTATTTGGATTTTTTGTTGAAACAGAGCAACAGAAATGATAGAAGGAAGTAAATATATATATAAATATAGCTCTTCCCTTGCTGAAGAAAAAGATTCCCACATCATAATACTGCCACCACTGCATTTTGCATGTAGAGGCAAAAGTTACTCTTTTAGTTTCCTCCAACAAAAGTACCCTGCTCTCAATGGTAGCCTCTGTTTGTGATTCTGGATTGTTAGTTTTTTTTTTTTTTTTTCTCTGTGAAACTTAAACTGTTCTGAGCCATTTCAGGAGAGTGCATTTAATTCTTCATTGACAAACACAAACTACAATATTTGGCAGAAACATGCTACCAAAAACTGTGAGGATGCGTATTTTTTAGGCTGATGCAGGTGGTTAGCTGCCTTGCTACTTTCTGAAAGTCCAAACAGCATCTCAGCTAATGGACCAAATGATCTCATGTTCTAAAATACGACTCAGTCCTAAAGACCTTTAGATGTGTTGATAGACACACATCTAAAGATCCATAAGATGCATTTAAGTCAGTTCATTTATTTTGGATACCAGAACCAAGAAACACTGAGCAAAATTACAGTTTTATTTGAATTACTGAAGCAGAAATAAAACGTTATTGATATAGCATTAGGAGCTATAAGCTTAACTTGATTTCATGAGACGCATACAGTAGGTCTTAAATTCAAATAATTATTTCTTTACACATGTTTCAGTTCAAGGTTCCTAAACTTAAAGGAAAGCTGGTTAATTGGCTCAGCTATGTGTCTAAACATCCCCACAACTTTCTCTCTTTTTTTATATGTTCTATTAAGAAACCTGTTTTTTATATAACAGCAGGATTTTTACTGACTCTAAAGTAAATCCCAGAATCACTGATTTCTGGTGATTGAATGCTATGATTCATTTTCTTGTATTTTCTTTTGGCATATCAGAGTAAAATGGGGTTGGCCACCAATGTATGCATTTTTAAATGTTAAACTTTTGCAGTCTATCCATCCTTTTCTTTCCACCTCACTGTTATGTGCTCCTTTATGTCGTATAAAATCCCAACAAAAAACACTGTAAAGTTTTTTTGTTTTAACTATGTGGAAATGCACCCAAGCCGAGGTTTCCTTGGCACCTTCCTGGACCTGCTAATAAACGGGTTCTCAGAACGAGAGCACAAACAAGAGAACATTGTGCAGAGCAGCTCACGGTTAAAGTCTGATGACGGCTTTGTAGCAAGACGGGACATGTAGTTCCTCCCCCGCAACACCTGGCCCTAACCTCTCCTATTGATCAGCTCTGACTCGCCCAGAGGAGCTTGCAGTATTGTCATGTTTCACTTTCAGCTTCATTAATAGACGGTTTTATTTTGGTCTTTTAATACATATGTTTGCTGATTGTCGAGTGAAGGTCAGGAAACCAAAGGAAGTTATTGTCATGCTTTGGTTTTCTGTTTTCTCACCTTAGATTTGACAAAGAATCGATCATCCTGCTACTAAAATAAACTGCAAAGCTTGAAACGTAGAAACAAAACATGTTGCGTTTAGTTAGAGCTGAACAATCCAAATAGCAGCAGATGAACAAAGAGCCTTTGTGGTCCTGCTTTTTTCCTCCATGTGCAGATAAAGCTCTGACGCTAAAGTCTTCCTTAAAGTTCCTTAAACACGGCTCACCCCTGCCCACTGATCCTGGAAGAAATTCAGTCTACGGTTGATTGTTTCCAACTTGAAATTATGTCCTTTTAACACAGAGTTTTTTTCACTCAGACACAAGAACACTTATGGACTAAGAGGTGGATAAAAGGACACAGTTGCAAGAGATGAAAACAAAGACCTGAATGCTTTCCAACCTGATCCCACAGGAAAGGGATATCCGGGGACTTCTCATTCACAAAATTAACATCTCTCTTTGTTTCCCACCAGCTCCACGCCGACGGACACCTCCAAGCGTTCTGTCCACACCGAGTGATTTCGCTTCTCCGGAGTCAGACGCGGAGGACGACTGCGGCGATCTTGATGATGAGGACGATAACCCAGGATTAGAATCTGACCTTAGTCTTAAAGACCTTTAACTTGATATGATGGGAAATAAAAAAAAGTTTGGATTATAGAAATCTACCTGGAAGCAGTGAAAACAGGAGTGTAAGTGGGAAATATAAAGCAAGCAGGCATTTTGTTTACTGCTGTTTGGGCTCCATGAAAACAGGAAGGAAAAAAACCTGCTTATCACTGACCTCATTATCCACACAGTGAAGCCTGGTGGTGGCAGCATCATGCTGTGCGAATGCTTTCAGTTAAAAAAAAAAAGGGATGAAACTTAGAGCGATCATGGAAAGAAATTTAGGATATTTTGTAAACGTTTGAATTGATAAAAAACTTTAATTAAATTTTAAGAACCAATATGTTTTTATTGTGTTTCTTTTATGCCAGAAGTGGCGAGACATTGTAAGGATTTCTGTTTCACACGATGAACATCAACTGATTTTTTTTAGCCAATGATTCCTCATTAATAACATTTTAAACTCCTGTTGGGACTTGTTCCACATGTGCCAATGAATATAGAGCAGTGGGAACAAATGCAGGCAGCTGGCAGCTGTTTAAAGTTGTCTTTGAACAAGCTGGTCATTCGCCTGTTTTCTAATAGTTAGCAGTAATGCCAGGAAAACAGTGGTTTTCTTTACTAGGTTTGAAATGTTGCAACGTAAGCCACACAAATAACCCTGTTGTAACAGCTGCCGTGGCTTCATGCAGAGCTGACTGGGAATCACAGGTCCTAACAGAGCAACGAGCTAATTGCTAGACCTCAATGTTTGATTTTTAGGCAAGAGATGACTTAAGGAGAGTTCTGATTATAGTCTGTTGGGTGGGGGGGGGGTGGGGGG
>JAUZNJ010010753.1:0-17910 GCA_034780135.1 Jordanella pulchra
TATGTATATATGTATATATTCCTTATTGTTTTTCTCATTTTGAAGAGTTGCTAAGAGAAAGTAATAGAGTTCTTATTTGATGTCCCTAGAATGTTTTTGTCTGCTCAGGAAAGCAAGCCCATATGCAGATAATATTTTAATATTTTGAACATGCTTTCAGTATTTAGTAGAAGTTCATTGGAAAATATTTTTTAAAACAGTAATCTGTTAAAAGTCAGTGTAATTAGTACCTGTTCTTTTGGATTACAAAGCAATGACACTCATTTTAACAACTCTTTTTTTCAGTGGCCATGTTTTACCTGTTGATTTGTTGAGGAGAGAATCATATACACTATATTTTAACTATGATGCAGCTGAAGGGACGGGTTCAGTGAATGTGCATTTATTCTGCTCAGTGCCTCCTCTGGAGAGCTACAGTCTACAAGGCACACAGGAAAGACATGAGACAGATATTGGGATGAACATTACTTTCCAGCAGGGTGATTACTGATTCTGCTGCTTCCCTCTCTGGCCTTCACAGACAGATTTACATGGAACTCACGTTGTTTGTTGCTTTCCTTCCCTGCGGCTCTTTTCCTGAATACCACATGACTTTTACCATAGAGCAGCCAATCGCTGGCTGCTGGTCTGGCTGCAGTGTGTTTGTGTGTGTTTGTTGTAGTTATGTGAACGTGCATCCATGTAAGCCACATATTTGCCTCGCCTGTGGTTTTGCCATTTCTGTTCTCACTGATCCGTGATTTTCACACCACCTGTAGACAAGCCTGTCATGTTGTGTAGCTGCTGTAGCTTACAAAGCACTGGGTAGCACGCCATGTGTGTATGTGAGTGTGCATGAGACTACCAGTACAGCAGAAGAAACATGCGAAAAAGACTCTTTATGTTGTTTGCTATTTTAGGTATGCCTTGCTAGCATCAGGTTGTTTCTCCTGTTGCTGTGAGAACTGCCTTAATTCTTGATATGACAGATTCAACAAGCTGTATGTCTATGATGGGAATTTCCTGTTGACCACACCCCAATTGGTGCTTCGTTAGATCGACATCTAATGAACCTAGAAGTCATTTGAGTTCAGTTTGTGTATTTTTTTTACTCTTTAAGAAACCGATTTGATCAGAATTTTTCACGGTGCATTATTCTGTTCAAGGTTGACCTGTATTCATAAAATGATTGATATTGTCTGGAACTGATATTTAGGAGGATATTACCTTTAAATGATGCTCAGTCTACCCAGAAAGAAAAAGAAATTCATCGGATCTTATCTTCTTGGAACTTAGTTGATGGCTGAATATATTTGAATTAATCACTTATAAATTCTCCCCTTGAGATGTTTTTTTAGAAGCAGGAAAAATGGTGTAACTGTCACAATAAGTGAGTTTTATAGGCCAAAATGTCATGGCTGGAGCAGCTTTTTTACTTTACCATGAGCCCATGGCCAGGCTGTTTCAGCTGTAAATCAAAGCTTTGGCAAAGTATAAGGATATCTGACATTAGAGCCGTTGCTCTGTTGTTCACATAGGTGAATGTTAGCTTCAGCTACATACAGCTGTGGTGCTTCAGAGGCAGTAATTAGAAAAGAGGAGCTGTCTCTCTTTTAGGGGAGGTTCCCGTCTGTTCTAATCCCTATACCGAGCACTATATAGTGTAGTCTAGCAGATGAAAAAGTAGTGGACTCAAAATCTCCCACAATGCACTTTGAAAAGTAGTTCATATCCATGGTCACTAGACAAGCATATATAAGCTCTGTAAGAGCTCTCCTCTCAAAGTATCACAGGATTTGTTGTAGCAGTGAGAATGAACAATGAAGCCGCAGGCACTGTGCCGGGAGGCGGAGTTACGTGACCAACGGGAAGCAAAAAGTAGCGATGATCTGTCTGAACAGTCGGTTAAATGAGTTCCCTATAAAGTCCACTTTATAGTCGCCAGTCTTTATAGTGATTGAGGGTTTTATGGGTTGATATTCGGACACAAGCTAGGTGTTTCTTTTAGCGAACCCTCACCATCTACATTGTTTTTCTCCACTGAGCTTTCCATGTAGGTTACTTATGAGTTTTCCGAGATGCCTGGTGCGGAAAAGATCTTCAGTAAAGCTGTTCCTTTTTAATTTCATTATTTGTTTATTTTACTTATTGTTGTTATGATGAGTAACTCATTACTTGAGTAGATTTTTTAACTAACTTTCCATTCTAACTTGAGTACAGTTTTTGGTTTGGAACATTTGTGTCATTGACCATAAATTGTGTATTTTAAGAATTTTATTTGTAAAAAGATTTTTCAAAACTTTATGATTTTCCTTCTACTTTCCCCCTCACAATAATAAATGACTTTGTATGATCTAGATAAAAGACATTCAGTTTTGTTGTGATTTCCCGATTTATGAACGTTTCTGAGGGGCAATTTGAACATATGAGGTCTTTCATGTAAAATAAATGTATTCAGATCTGTTGGGTTTTAAGATTGTTTTTTTGGTATTAGTATCAAAAAATCTACCACAAAACTTTTCTGGCAGCTGATAAGGCCGGTTAACGATTTAAACTTTTCTTTAGGGGTTTAAAAAGGTCATCACTGTTGTTCCAACTTCTCATTACTTTTTTTATCAAACTTGTAAACCTTCTCTACAAAAGAAGGATGTTTTCTGAATTAGCCATCTGAATAAGAAACTGAAATCATATTTCCACCTGCATCCTCTGAGCTGCTTTGTTGACTTTTTGAACAAGTTTCTCTGAAGCTCTTTTAAATTATTCTTGTAGCTAATTACCCACTAACATTGTTTTCTCATTTGTAATTAAAGTTGATAGTCTGCTGCCAGTAATAACTGTGAAATGATGCCCATTCTGTGTACTCACTCACACTACCCCATCCTCTCCTCCCCCTGCTCCCTTGTCTCTCTGTTGCCATGGCCACTGCAGACGGTTGCCAAGTGAGGATGGCTCAGTGTCGAGCAACAGCTCAGGGAAGCTGAACACCAGCAAGAGCTCCTCGGCCCGAAGGACCATGACAGGCAACAGCAGCAAGAATGGCAAGGAGGAGCTGCACAAGAGGAGCAACAATGGTGAGAAGGAGACATCTGAATATGGAGTGAATTTGGCTCCATTATTGTTGAAGAGAAAAGAACAAAACAACCTGTACTAGAAATGAAAATTTGAAGAATGTTTTAATCAAAAAAGGTTCTGAGAGAAACTTTTCTTTACAGATTTTACATCTTTTAAATTAAATTATTTATTTGTTCAAATTTCAGTTTTTTTCAGATTGACTTTTAGAAATCGCATTCTCTTCACTTTAAGCCTAATACAAACAATTAGCAGACCAATAGAAATGCATCTCCCCCTCACTGGGAAATGGTTTGTGTTTAGAGAGCCAGACATTGCATCCTGGAAGGGCTTCAAAGATTCAAAACTCTTTCATTCTGAGTTCCTGAGTAAGACCATTAACCCTGTACTGTTTCGTAAGGGATGGGTTCAGTTCAGAGGACAAATTTCCCCAACGTGAAGCTTTAAAGGGATCCTTCCTTTGTTCTTTTACTTTCCTGTACCTCATTTTAAGACAAAAACAAAAATCTGAAAATGTTGGATGTAGCTAAAACCCAGTGGATCCTCTGAAAATCTAATATCAAGTTCATTTTCAGTTTAATTACATGAGAGCAGTCAGGAAGGTGGGTGGGAAAAAATATGACAGCATGCTGTCTTTTAAGAAGTTATTCACAAATCATCCAACCTTTATGGTTTTTGTGAGTCATTATTAAACCTAAGGGATTTTTATCCCGAGCTACACAAAAAATGCATAAATGAACCATTTAAGAGACCATCAAGAGCAAATTAGCACTGCAGGAATTTTATCTAGTTTTTTACTGTTGCTGTTATGCAATTAAATCTCTGCAGTCGGCGGTTTGAGAACAGCATATGGCTTCCTGATCTTGTTAGACATACACAAAAATAGAGCAGATCTGACACAGAAGCATAAATACCAGAGTTTGATGGAATTACTGTCAAAATGATGCAGTTTATCATCATCAGTGTGTCCCTTTTTTAGACAGAAGCCGTTAAAACCTTAAAAACTAGCAGTTATTTGGTGCCAGGATCGCTGCATGAACCTGTTTTTATTTTTTTGCTTAATCTGCAGATGTATCTATTTTGCACTGCAAAAGCTGATCTAAAAATAAGTGAGGATTTCTCAATATTTTTGTATTTTATAAAGTAAATATCGTTCCGATATTGTTGCGAGCAAATATGTTTTGTAAATGGAAATCAGAAATAAATGCTACCTAGAAATTATAATTTGAAAAAATCCTAATTTATTGCAATGTTTTCTTTGCTTTTTTCTCAGATTACTTTTCATATTTAATTTTTTAAATTTTGTCATTTTTTAATATTTTCAACTTTTTTGTTCAATTTTATTTATATTCAATTTTTTCAAATACAAATTTTTTCAGATTTATTTTCTATTTTTAGATGTTATGTTTTACTAAATGTATTCTTAAGAAATTTTGTTTTACGGGTCATATTCTCTTTAATTTAAGGTATAGACCTTTCAGGGATTTTCTACATTATTTGCAGTTGAAAACAAGCGAGCTGTGAAGGTGTTTGATCCACTGAACCTGGGCAATAGTGAGAACTATGGGTGGGAATTATGAGTTCCTTACTATGAGTATTATTAACACAATGCTGAGTAATCTTCATTTATAGATGTATACTGCCTGTAGCTAAATGTAGATCTTAGACTTTTGTTGGGATGAGCCCAACAGGAAAACAATATAATTTATCTTATAAAAATATTAGATGGGCAGAATACTGGATTATTGTTGGTTGCTGAAAAGTATAAATAAAATACCAAGAACCATCGAACTGTAAAGATCTCACAAGTTCAGCTCTTGAGATGACAAAAGAGTCTGTAGGCTCACAGGAATGAGATTTTCTTTTTTTTTCTTTCATGTTTTTTAACTGCTTTTTTCCACACATATTTTTGCACAAATAGATATTTTAAAACGTTATTTCATTTGAAACATTTTTTAGTAGAGTGTGATTAATTGAATGTAGTATTGCAGTTATATTGCTTGTTTAAAAAAAAGCCAAAAATCATGATTTCTTTTGGTGAAAAATGATGCAGTGCAAGCATTTTAAAAAAGTTGTGGAAAATTCTTCACTGTTTAAATATCTCTAACCAGTCTGGAGTAGCACCCTAGAAAAGTATTACTTTCTTATCTAAAAAACAGTCTTAAGAAAAGTAAATAAGGGTTCAAACTTAAAATATCCAGGCCAATAAAATATCATAGATCTCTTTTTACCTGACCACTGCTTTCCATCTCCAGTCCTCAAGTGCTAATGTCTTGCTACATTTAGATGTACCTTTACCCCAAACCATTTAAATGAGTGGGCTAAATTACCTTTTCAGTATGTCATCGAGTTCTGTGGAGGCCTGGAAATGATCCTGTAATTTGATTGAGGTGGCTCTGGAGGACTGTAGTTCGAGAACCCTGAACCAGACTAAACCTTGCTTACATAGCAATAATATGGTGCCTAACAAGACAAACTTTACTATGGTGAAAAATATTTAAATATTGAGAAACTGTATTTTCTCTATTCTATTCTATTCTATTCTATTCTATTCTATTCTATTCTATTCTATTGTACCACTGTTATACAGTTCAATTATAGCCTGGAGTAACCTTAAGAGGTAACAATTGAGATATAAGAATAGCTCAGGTCAAATGCCTGTAAATTGCCTTTGCATGAACTGATCGATGTCTACTGCTGAAGATCCTTCCAGTCGTCAAATTATCACGGGTAGTGGCCTCTACCATCTTCTGCTTATGTGACCTTGGTATTAGAGTAAAAGGTGGACTGATTCATCTGACAAGTCATTGTCTTTGCAAAGCCAGGGTCACATGACCACGGCAACTGAACACTGACATTATAGAAGAGACTGTTGAGATGCATCATGTTTTAATTTTTATACCATAAACTGAAGGATCCAAATAAAATGATTCAACAAAGATTAGATGGCACAAGAAAATACTTCAGGTTTACAGCAAGTGGGGTGGTATGGTGACCTGTTAGTCATTGCTTTTGACTTTTGGTTATGTGAAATTCATCTTGAGAGTGACTATTTACATTACCTGTCAAAGTACATATGGTAATGAAATGATACTCACAATGGTAAGGCCAAAAGATAAAAAAAACATTAAAAAAATTCTCTGGTTTAATAATGACTTTGGGTAAGTTGATATTAAAGGGACAGTGTGGAAGATTTAACTCCATCTAGTGGTGCACTAAATTAATTACAAACAGAAGACTGGTGCCTGCTTATCAAGGATAAACAAAAGAACGATGGATGGTTTTAAAGCCGTCATGTTTAAAATGAACCTCCATAGTGGTGTACTAAATGAATTGCAAACAACCTAGAAGCATGGTCTTGTTCCTCCCTTTAAAACAGGTAAAAACTGCTACAGAAGCAGTGGAGTAAAATGCTATTCTTTCTGAAAGGAGGGAAGACATCAACCTCCTTCATTCTTGTCAAATCAGCAAAAACGGACGATAAAACAAATGAAAAATTTGTCGGAAAACAGGATGGAGAGAAGCCTACGCTCACTAGCTGTATGACTTCGGGGAAGAATAAAAGCAGCTGATAACTATTGCAATGGATCCGACTCTGCCAGGGGGGAAAAACTAGGGGCTGGACTGCACTGCACTGTTTCTAACATAACTGCAAAATAAACTTTACTGTTAGATTGAAACCTTACCCGTCCAGCAGAAAGCCTGAAACTTCTGAGTCCATTTTGTAGCCCTGCTACCTTATGAATTGTCTCCACTACGTAAAAGCTGCGACAATGTCGACTCTTGATTTCTCTTAGTTATTATATCTTTTTCCTATATTGGTTTGCTTCTTTTGCCAAAGAGTTGAGATGATCTGTTTTAACAGAAAATGGAAGGCAGAATAATCTATATCTGTTTTTGCTCGTTTTCAACTCCTCCCCCACCCACCACACATTTTACAATACAGGTAAAACATGTACAATTGACAAGTTTGTCGTCTTTTAACTTCTCTGACCAAAAACCATGGTGTCTCCCATTGGGTGCACCGCCCCCTATGACAGAAGCGCTTATTTAGAAAATGTATAGACATATTTATAAACTAATGCTTCTTATCTCTGAAAACACTCACATTTCAATGTGGTGTTATAAGACTTTTACAGAATATGTATTTAAAAAAGAAATACTCTACTTCTGCTAATAAAAAGCCAAATGTGTTACACACTGTCCCTTTAGGTGGGTGGTATGGGGATTTTGCTCAATATAAGGGTATTACTATCCTACTGAGGTTTTTTTGCTCAGGGAGCAGTCTTGGAAGTTTCCTTTAGTGACAGTACTTTTAAAATAACAGTTCTCCATAAAGAACCTGTAGAAAACATCTGAAAACTAGAATAGCTTGATTCTTAAATGTACGATAGGGGAGTCCGAAAAATGTGTGTAAAGCATTTCTGTGGTCTTTGTTTCTGTTTGAGACCGTTAGCTGGTAAACAGAACACAACCAATATATAACACAATGTTTACTAGAATGTACGGGCATCATGTACAGTACTGATTCTGTTCATGAATGGGTAATTAGTTCTATGTTAAATTTATGATAAAGAGGGTGAGTAGACATTTTCCATTTTCTAGTTTACATAAGTATTGAAAGTGAAAACAAGCTCAGCAAAGTTTTTGTAGAAAAATGTCATCAAAAGTCTGTTCAATTAACAGATCTTTTTATTCTGCTGCATCTTCAGGATATGTCACATAAATCTCCAGTTTTCTGGTAACCCAGAGAGTTTAGAAAACTGCTTTTCGTTGTTTTTTGTACCAGCAGTGCCATTTTCACAGTAACATGTGTAATCTGCAATTTATTTTAGCAAATAAAAAAATACTAGAGCAAGATTGTTTGTGTGTTTGTCTCAGCCTTTTGCTGATGTTCGCAGGCTGTTCAAAGTAGGTTTTTCATTGAAATAATCAAGCTGAGTGAAAAGAGTTTTGCTAAAAGCTTTGCTTTTACATTCTCTTCAGAAACTTTTGTCTTTTTCTCTGCATCACAAACAATATTGACATATTTGAATATTAATTATGCTAAAATCAGTGAAACATCTGATGATTAGTGGAAAGGGTGAAAATAGATTGATTAATCCGAGCTCAGCTGAGTACACTCTGGTAGCACCAATCTATTGACAAACTTATTTCTGAAGACAGTTTATAAGATAACATTTTAATTCATATTCTTGTCAAGGCATATCTTAAGTTTTATCTATTACTTAGTAATTACCATCCAAATACAATACACTTGAGTAGATCTAAATTCAGTTACATACAGTTAAATTTGAGGCTAGTTTGATGCTAGCACAGAGTTTGACAACATTGTCAAACTGTGTGTGATTTTAAAACGTTTTCTTTTTAAACAAGCACCGAGTAATATACTAAGAGAAATCCTCATCCTAAGGAAGCGTGTTTAAAAGAACAACTGCATGATTGTTTTTTGCTTTGCTGCAGGAAGAGTTGAATAGGTTTTTATTTATTTATTTCATTTTCTTTTTTCTACTTTGAATGTTTGGCAAAAACAATGACATATTTAATAGAAATAGTTGTCAGGTACCGAGGGGCTCTGTTTGAAAGATAATCTCTGTCTACGGTTTCTTTCCAATGCAGAAAAGGGTCCAAATTTAGTCAATTTACTTTAGGTTTTAGGGATTTACTGTATTAAATATAGCATTTTCATTTTGGTATTGTATTAAATCACCAACATTATACACCATTTTAATGTTTTTTTGTAATTTCTAACAGATTAGTTAGTTTAAAATACACAAAATAAATTAAACATAAAGTAGCTAAAACAATATAAGTGAATTCTCTAAACAAGATCTAAATGTTATGACACCTGAAGCCTATGTAGCAGCCTTGTTGTGCTGTCTTTAATATTGGGGTACTTTTTGCATGCTGGCAGCAGTTCAGAAAGTTCATTGAAGGTCTTTTTCAATTTCAAGGCTCCTGTTTGCTCAGCAGATCTAAAATAGACTCTGAACAGAGGATCAGGCCTTTTTAACATCCCTCACTATTCTCTGCAGGTCTATATTACCATAGTGCAGCTTAAGTTCACTTAGCTGCAGTATTTTAGCACTGAAGATGACTAAAGAACCAAGATGTCAAGGCAGAATCCATGGTGGCTAGTTTTATGAAACTTTTTGTGAACTTTCTGAAGATCAAATCATTTATTGGCTGAAAGCTCTTGCTTACCTTTACTATGCCTGTCCTCAAAAAGGCTGTAAGTGAAAGCAGTGCTGAACCTTTTAGCCACTTGGGGCACTAGATGTATAACTTCCAGGTTTGGCACCCAACTTCCAGCTTAGTTTGCTATCATGTGTAAGGGGAGCTCAGATTGTCGTAAAGCAGTGCTCTGGTTAACATGTCCCATTTAGTGATGAATAGGGATGGGAATTGATAAGATTTTCTCAATTCCGATTCCCTCATCGATTCTTTGAAACAATTCGATTCCTTATCGATTCTCTTATCGATTCCAATTCGGGGCCTTGTTGCCACATTTGTCTTCTTTAAAGTGAAGCCAAACTTTCGACCGCTTTACCTGAAAGGGCGCGATTTTGTTTTGCTTTTCTAGACTTATGCCGGGTTACTTGCTTACTGAATGCCGTTTGCGTAACTTGCGTAAAAAAAATGTGACGTGCCTGGAATTGATAAGAGAATCGTCAAGCAAACTGCCAAATGATGCCACGGAATCGGAGCACACGGAACCGATTATGAACAGGAACCGGTTCTCGATTCCCATCCCTAGTGATGAACCCTCTCAAGTTACAAAGAGGAGTTTTTTGGAAGTGCAGCCACGCTTATCATCAACAGGTGCTAAACACTATTGACCTGAAAAATAACTGATTATATCCCAAATTAAGCTAATATGGAGTCAAAAGTTACAAGTTTCTTCACCCCTGTTTAAACACATAATTAGGTCAGTAAATTCAAATGCAAGACTAAATAGGCACAAATCAATATTCAAAACAGATATAAAAATTGAAATATTGGGCCTCATGCAAGAAGTCTTCGAACAAACAAATTAATTCTTTAATGGTCACATTCACTTTTTTTCTCCTGTTTTTAAATCTTGTCTAAGGTATTAACAAATTTTAAGAGTGATTCAGACTTAAAATACGAGTCTTGTGCAATCAGTCAGCTGTTACCCATACCTAGTTTTTCACAAAATATCTACATTAATTGATACATAGAAGCAATTGTTCATTTTAAAATCTATTATAAACTAGGCTACATCATATATTATGCAGCTCTCCAATTATAGATTACATTTTTATTGACTGATTACAGAACTGTCGGTCACTATAACTTCAGCTGGCATGTCAGTGTCCAGGGGACTCTGGTTTAATTTGTTGTCATTTCGTCAAAAGAAAGAAGAGTTAGTGACTATGTGAAATCAAGTTTCTATTTAAATAACACCTGAAACAGAAAATCATAAATTCAGAAAGGAGGTTTAGCAACATGTTACTGATAAAACATGCATTCAGTTCCCTTCATGGTGCTGCTTTGGCTTTGTTATTACACAAAATGTGTATTGTTTGCATTTGGGTCTGTCTGAGTTTTTCAGTTTAGAGTTTCGTCATTTACACTTTTATGTTGTGTTCTGCGTGAGAGAGATGGAGAGTACGTTGAAGAAATGACAGATGGAGTCTGGAAATGTACAGTACAGGTGTGTGTGTGTTAAAAGGAGATCTTGCAGAATGTTGTGTTGTGTTGGTTGATGGTAAACACATATTAAGCATTTATTCATATGTTGCACATTTTTCCTCCACCAGTAGTATCATTGTCAGTTTTGCTTTGCTAGACATGTTTTTGACACCATATTCAGATCAAATAATTTTCAATTTTCTTCTGTAACAGTGGAACCAACAGGTGACATGGCATTTACAGCTCTTGTGATTTATTTTAGTCCTAAGCTTTTTACTAGTCCTTTAATTCTGCTTCTCAGCTCTAAGTCAGCAGAACCTCAATCTCGGAACAGACAAAGTCTTTCTTCTTGGTGTTTAATGCACATACTGTAAGTGAATGCCTTCTGACACGTGGAAAGTCGTAGTCTTTAGAGCATTATTTGTGCGGTAATTATGCAGATTTACATTTCTCAAGAATGCACACTCACTTACGCACAGGTGGACTCCATCAGGTAATTTACTGAAGTTATGCATGTTTGGAATTTGATGTGCAGTACTCCTAGAGAACAACGGTAGGAGAAAATTAAGAGAAAGTCTGAAAAGAAACAAAAATGTTGTTGCATGAGGCCCATTGTGTTTAAAATCCATTGTGTATGTGATCACAGTAAAGATACTTCCTCTGAAACTAGCAACTAGTGTCAAAGAATAGTTATATCTTGATGCACTTTTATAATGTCCAATCTGGTCTACCATGCCTGTTTTTGTGATGGCCGCCTGATGCGTGACCTTGACTGACATGCTGGATATGATTCAGCTCCAGTAAGAAATAACGTACTGTAAACTGCTGCCAAGATGAAGGTTGGTTGACGCCAGGAGTTTTCGAGCTGAGTTATCATGATGTCAGTCTGGGAATGAGTCACTGTGGACTCAGTGCAACACAACAATTCCCATCTGCTGCCTTCTACAATAGCTCACGGTATAGCTTTAAATACACTAAGCTTCACATTTCTGGTGTCCACCTCAGTGAGGTAATATTGTTTATCTAGATAAACATTAGAATGTGTGCTGTTATTCTCCAAACATTGGAATTAAAACCAATTATTTTCTTCACTTCTCTTATCTTTTCTTTTGTAGTTTCCATGACAACAAGTGGATCTGAATTAGAGAGCCTAATGACATAATGTTTATTTTTGCTTTTGCAATGCTTGACAGTTTCCCCATTACAAAGATGTAAATATGGACAAAGATTTCCTGAATAATCATCTTTAGCCGAGCCCTTTTAACTGGCAGTGCACATATGATAAAAAAATACACCCTTGTTCAAGTCGAGGCGGGGGTATCTAAAGGAGATGATTTAAAATATGACTGTATAAGTACTA
Source organism: Jordanella pulchra (assembly GCA_034780135.1). Lineage (NCBI taxonomy): Eukaryota > Metazoa > Chordata > Actinopteri > Cyprinodontiformes > Cyprinodontidae > Jordanella > Jordanella pulchra. The sequence continues at coordinate 12,065 of JAUZNJ010010753.1, forward strand.
TGTGTTATTGTCAGTGCTATGTTCTAGCTGGCTATGCCTCACTTAGCTGCGGCTAGGCTTATGTTTTTACTAATAATAATAGTAATAATAAAGCCTGGTAAAACACCATGCTTTTAACATTTAGGCATTACGACCCCACTTTAAGAACATTGACATCCACACATTCTGTCTTACTTTTTCTCTTCCTAGACCCATATGAGGACCATTCAGGCTCTCTGCGACTCATCACCATTAAACCCATGACAGCCCAGCCCACCTACTCGTATCCCTCCTCCTCCTCACACAGCCAGGACTCAGTGGTTGTGAATGGAGAGGTGAGTTTGGAAAACGTGAAGCTAAACATAACCACATACGTGGAAGAGCAACAGTAATTAGTTTAGCTGGTAGATTTGTAGCAGATTTCTTATCATGGTCTGGATGTTGAGTCTAATGGCTGCCAGGCTTTGAAGGATATAGTTTGAATTCTGTTTCAAATATATGTTTTTATATTTGATTTAACACAGTGTTAAATTCATTCAAATTTGCAGGAACGGTGTCTAATTTAACAATTTTTCACTTCAGTAGTTTATTTTCCCATCCTCCCACCTTGTCATCACCACCAAACCCTCTGGGACATATTGTGCAGTTTCTGAATTTAGCTGTTGTTGGAGTAAACTGTTTTCCTCATCTAATCTCTCAGTCCATTTGTCAAGGCTCACTCTTATTCTGCCTCTGTCTCTATGCATTTCTCAAGCAGAGAGGGCCATAAATTATTCCTTAACCTACATAGCATGATACTAGGAACAACCCACGGGGTTTCTCTGCTCTCCTAATTTATAGGTTCCCTTCTAAGAGGAAAACATATGTTTAAGACATATAGTCATACTGGTGGTGTGGAACAAAAAACATTTTAAATTTGTCAAACAATATTCTCTTTAATATGATAAACTGACGCTTTTACTCATTATTTGTTAATTTGAAGGCAAATCATGTTGGGCTGAAGCAGAAGTCAGATATTGAGCATTACAGAAACAAACTGCGTCAGAAAGCTCGAAGGAAGGGGTATGGAGAGTTCTCGCTGTCTGAGAGTCTCAACCACGGTTACAGTCACCGTGACAGCAGGCAGAACCGACATGATGGCGCCGTCAAACAGCCCATGACGGCTGAGGAGAAGAGAGCCTCTTTTGCAGGATGTCATAAGAGGTAAGGAGCTGGGTTTTTCTTAACATCTCTGTTTTGCAATAAAATGTTGTTATGACTTCAAGTTATTTAATCAAATTACTTTTAGACTGATGTGTTGTTTTTAGAGTACACATCAAATCAAATCAAACTTTATTTGTAAAGCGCTTTTCCTGCATGCAGCAACACAAAGTGCTTTACAATGTAAAAACAGTTTAAAAAAAGTCTACACATAAAATGTATACATAGATAAAAGGAGAACAAGCACACACACAAAGCACACAAACACCCCCACCCCCAACCCCAAATGTTAACTCTAACCCATCACTTAACTGACAATAAAAGTAAAAAAAAAAAAAAAATCTGTCTTGACACTGTTGTGAGGAAGCAGTACCTTCGGGATCTGTCCGCACCAGTCAATCAGAGAAACTTTTGCAGGAGTGGACCCTTTCCACTATGGTAATTCATGCAGGCACAAATGACATCAAGTTCCAACAGTCAGAGACTCTAAAAATTGATTTTATCAACCGTATTCACACCATTAAACAGTTAAATTGGCACTGCATCATCTCTGGCCCACTACCTTCACGCCGTTATGGAAATGTCAAGTTCAGCCGCATCCGTCAGCTTCACATCTAGTTGAAAGGTTACTGTCTCTCCCACAATATCCCATACATTGTCAATTTCACCACCTTCTACAACAGACCCCAGCTTTTTAAACCAGATGGCCTACATCTCAACCAATCCGAATCTCATCTTCTTGCCATGAACATTGAACTCACTCTGGAGTCATTAATATATCTCACAGTTGCACCTGGATGGCATGATGTCCTGCACCTGTTGATTTTGACGTGATGGACAATGGAATTTCCCATGATGAGCACACGAGGGCAAGCTCGAGCCGCCGAGATTCTCAGAGATGGACTTGTAGCGCCAGGACTCTCGGCTGCAGTGGCTGTGGCTGGGGGTTGTGTAGCTCCAGAAGGGCCAGCAGCGCCCGTGTTAACAGTAGATGGTGGTCCGTGCGGTGGTTGGCATAGGAGACCGGGCTGAGGCTCCGTCGGGTTCCGGGCAATTCTCCGCTTGTCCTCTTACTGCTTCTCGAAGGAGCTTCTGCCGTTTCACGGAGGAAGAGCTCTTAGATGGTCATCTGGATGCGGTCGGTCTGGTCCGAGTAGGAGCCACATGGTTGTGCAGTCATCTCCACGTCCATGCCAACAGAACCGTGAAGCGGTTGCTTAAAACCATGTCTGCCTTCCTGGTGCGTCAGACCACCTCGGGCCAAAGCGGTGGAATTTATAGGTGTGGAGCAGGAGGGAGGCCGGGGCGAGGTGGCAGGATCCTAAATCACCGTGTCCTGTTAAGCTGCTTTCAGTGATGCGATGTACATAGATTGCTGATGGGCGACATCCATCAGGGAAATAAACTGTTCGTTCTTGAACCGCAGTTCCTTAGAGAGCTTCCGAATGTTGTTTTTCTGGGTTGGTTATTTCCTTGTTTGCTAGTTTCAGGCTGTTTTCAAGAGTGCCGAGGCCGCCAGCTCAAATCATAGTCAAATGGTTGACTCTGCACACATGGAATAAATTCACAACAACTTTAATTCAAAGTATAATAAACTATACACAAAAATGATTCAACTTAAAAACTCTTGACTCAACTAGTGAAATTCAGCGAAACTAAGCTAGCTACTATGTACACACAGAAAAAATAAATGTAAATGATTAAAAACTATTATCAGTAAAATTATGAGTATTATAGTTTGGCCTAGATTTTATGTTTTAGAAACAAAGTTTAAATTGAAGAGTTTGAAATTAGGTCAAATTAGCTTTGAAACTAATTTCGAGCCACTGGAATGTGTTCAAACAGATTCAGAATGAAGAAGTAAATAAAATATTATTTGGTAATAAAGTAACTTATCGAAGGATTTGCTTGATCGGAAATCAATAACCTATTGGATAACTGACTGTTGCTGTGTTTTCTACTTTCTTGTTTAGTGTAGGGTTGTCAGCAAGCAACCCTACACTTCAGAGAGCTTCTAATGTCCCTAACCAGTCGACCCGCCGAAACCAATTAATTTGTCCTTATGGGGATGATAAAGTTAATCCTTTCTCCATATTAATATTGTATGATTCTTAAAGTTTTTGTGCTCATTTATTCCACTGTTTCGATGGTGAATCAGCCAAACAGCTCTCTGATGCCACCATCGTCTCTGCTTAAAACACTCTAGGCTTCCTCAAAGTCCTTCTTACTTACCATAACATTTGCTTTGTTTAGGAGCTCTCTTAAGACCCAGGGTGCTTTGTCATTAGCTTTTATCCTAACAAGGCAAAATTCTAAAAAAAATTGTAGAATTCAGGAAAATATTATTTTTTTTCCTAAAAAACATCACTAAGAGCTACTTTTAATTAATAATATTCTTTATGAAAAATATTCTCAGGGTTTCTCCTTTGTGAATAATGTAAAAAGTAGGCAACTAGTTCTATCATCCCATATGTTTTCTGCTGTCTGCAGCTCTTGCACTTACAGCACACCTTCTGTCTGTTTGTTTTTCTTTGTCTTCTCTTCGATGAGACCCATCAGTGTAGTTTCAGTGCTGTTAAACTCAGTTACAGAAAGGGGAAAACAACTTGATTCATGGGCCCAATTAGGGTCAATACATGTTTGTAAATCAAACCTGTTTTAAGCTACAGTAGCTAAATAGCTAACAGTTTTTAAAAGAGCTTTAGGGACATTTATAATGTTTAAATTTTTGTCCCATTTCGTCTTTATTAAATTATTGACACAGTTACCTATTCAATTATAGAGCTGATAGTTGCCTGATATTGTTACCTAAAGGAAGCTGATGGTAATTAATGCATATGTAGTTACTTTACATATGTAATGTGGATCACTTTACGTATACTTTTAAGGCTATATATAATAAATGCACAACACCAATGTCAATGTTAGCATACTTATTAAGATGTTCTCAGCTTATTCCCTCAGTTTAGGTTTTATTCTAATTTACAATAAAACCTGAAGTATCAAGGTCTTAACTTCTTTTCTCGTTACATATTTCATAAAAAAATTCTGAGGTTACTAATTGTAGGACATTTTAATACATGCTTTCTTCACCTTCCAGTGATGTAGTATCCTAAATGACTGTATTTTAGAAGCAGACCTTTCCAAATCAAAATCTCTTCTTGAAGAATGCATAAGTTTAGCTAACAGCTGTTGAGTGTGATACTCAATATTTCAAAATGCTATAAATTAGGCCCAGTTTGCTTATATAATAAGGAACAGGTCTCTGATTTAACGGGTCAAAGTTGACATTGTAAATTTTTGGCTGTATTCTGGTGAACAAGTGAAAACAAAACAAGAAGAAATACTAAGCTACAAACGTTTCTGAACAAACGTTTAAGATTGCTTATTCTTGATTTGCACCACCTTAACCCACGATGTGACTTTTGTTGCAAATTTAACAAGAATATACATTTACTTCAAACCCCATTTAGTGTCTTGCCTTTACCTTTTCTTGGTAGTAATCATGAAAAACAAAGACTTTTATTTAGATGTGTTATTTGTAAAAAAAAAAAAACCCAAAAAGAAACTATACAAAAAAAAAGAACAAAAAATGCATGCATGAATAAAAATACAAAGTTTTAGGACTTTTTTTCTAGCAAAAAGACAGAGTTTTAATCCTAATTTGTCTGTAAACATCTGTAAACAGGTACTCCCATCCACGAGAGCCCACATACTGGAGCCGTCAGTCTCTGAGCAGCCCCAGCCCAGTGGAGACTGAGATGGACCTGCTGGTTCTGAGGGAGAGATCCAGGAGGGGGATCCGGAATAACGGCTATGATGTAAGCATATGGACAGATTCAGCTCTGGTGAGGAGTTTTCATTCAGTAATCACAAAATTATATGTCATAATATATTGTGTTTTGTGTCATAATTGTTTTAGCTATTTGTACATGGGTTGTTATTCTTCGTTTTTTATTCATTTATTCATTCATTTATTCATTCAGAAAGCAGTAGCAACTTATATTATCTGCATTCTCAATAAAGTATTACTTATTCCACACTGGATATAGATACGTAATTACAACCCTACGAAAAAAAAAGACACTCTATGTACATCGTTAAACAGAAAACAAGCAAACAAAAAATAAAAACCAACAACACATCAGCCTGTTCGCAGTTGTATCAATTCATCATAACTGCCTTCAAGTTTCTTTAAAACACAGTTTCTTTTTTTTTTTTAACTCACTGATAAGCTTGTTCCACAAATTAACATCTTAACATTAACATTAAATCTTTCGATCATTGCTGTTCTACACCTGAATTAAAAAAAAGAAATACACATATATATATATGTGTGTGTGTGTATATATATATACTGTATGTATATATAAATGTGTGTATGTGTTCCTTTTAAGTTGTACATACTTTATCTTTTAGAAAATCTATTTAGAATATTAATTGGTTTAACTTTCTTATGTGCCATATTAATAAATCTTAAAATATTATACTATCAGTTCATTAAGTTGCAATATGTACTTGAAAGTTTACATAGCCTCCCATTAAAGGAAATGATAAATCCCTGATTGTAACTCAAATATTACAAAACTGAAAAGAGAAAAAGAGATGTACCAAAAAAAATTTAATTATGAGTATTGATTTAGAATTCTTATTTAAAAAAATAAAAA